>VZTM01022505.1:54689-87282 GCA_013400555.1 Jacana jacana
CGAGCCGCCCGCGGGAAGAAGGCAGTGCTACGCCGGGCTCCGCGCCGCTCCGCGCCCCTCTACGGGGCCATGCAGCGCCCCTGCCCCCCCGCTACGAACGCTGCCCCTCTCCCTGTGGCCCCTTACACAGCTTGAGCGCCTTGCGGGGTCTCCACACCCCTCCGCGTCCCTCCGCACCCGGTGGTGGGACAGGGCTGGCGGTGGCAGAGGCGGCAGAGAAAAGCTCCGTGGCGCTGCGCGACTCACCCCCTGCCCCGGCCATGGGGAAGGGGCTGGAGGGGACGGCGGCCCGCTGCGGGCTGGGACTGGGATACCTGCTGCAGACCCTGGTGCTCCCCGCCCTGGCCATCCTGGGGGCCAGCCGCCCCGGCTCCGCGGCGCAAGGTAAGGCGGGGGATGGATGGAGAGGGGCCGGGGCATCCTCCGAGTGCGGGTTGAAAATGCGAATTTATGCCGGGATATGTATATTTTTTTTTTATTCCCTCTGTGTGCAAGCAGCGCATTCCCCCGCATGCGTGGCCCCCGGTGTGGTCGGGAAAGCTCCGGTCGCTCCCGCCGGCTCGGGTCTGTCGTTGTTGAGTCTGGCCGGGACAGGCGTTTCCCTGCACTCCGTCCTCAAGTGGAGCACCGAAGCCGAAGAAAGGCTTTGGGCTGCGGGAGCCCCGCCGGCAGCCCTCCGACTGGCGGGGGAGTGGCGCCGGTGAGCCCCGGAGGGCTGGTGAGGTGCGTGGGAAAGGCAGGTGCGGGGCGGGCGTCCCTCTGCCGCGGCACAGCCGTGCCCCGGGGCTTTTGCAGGCGACGGTCATTCGCGAGCCCTAATTTCCCACCTCTACACCGTCCTCCTCGTCCTAAAACACGATAGACCCGAAGAGAGTTACTACATTTTTCTGTTTGTGTTTTTGGGGTGGCTTTTTTCTTTCCCCCACTCCGTTGTCGGGGGCTCTGGAGTACATCTAGACCTGGTTTTCCTGTAGCCCATGTGTAAATTTCCTTTTCCAAGTGAAAATGACTTGCTTCTTAGTGTGTGTTTAGCGATGTCTTGAGAGCATCACAAAGAGCCCTGGCTCAGTGTGTCACCCACTCGGCAGACAACCACAGCAGGAGGCTTTTTCTTCTACAAGCTGATGCCAGATGAACTTTTTGGGTGCTTTTCTCCTGCCTTCCCAGGAGTTAGAGTTAAAGTGGAAATGGGTGGCTTTTGCTGGGAAATACTTTTCTAAAACATCCTCAGTGCTGGAGAGAGTGGTTGCTCCTGCATGTGGACAGAGCTGTGCATAGCATGGATGTGTGGGTTTATTAAAGCACCTGGCAATCCTGGTTATACAGTTAGCAAGAGAAAAAAGAGTTTTAGAAGCTGGTTTAGCTTTTAGGTTTTGGTTTTTGTTTTTTTTTTGGTTTTGGTTCTTTTTTGTTTGTTTGTTTGTTTTTTGTTTTTTTACTGTGCTACCAGGAAGTAATAATATGCACTAAAGCTTTGATTTGGAGTTGCTAGCATAATGGAAGTGGAAGAATGCTTGGTTTCCCTCCATCATCTCTGGAGAGGCACTTGAGATGACTGCACATATCTGACCCTGGGCTCTCACCCAGCCGTTAGAAAGCACACTCCTCTATGGCCTTTCTGAAAGGAGAGCAGTGCTGGTTGCTTTGACTCCTGGTGCTTCTGGCAGGCTTTTGGGAGCTGTAGGCTTTCTGCCGGTGGGCTGGACACAGCGTTCATCGTGTTCGTACATGTAACGGCGCTAATCCATTTCCTGCTGATACTTACTCAATCCTTAGAATCACATTCCCTGGCCCATACAGGCGTTTATCTTGCAGGAAGATCAGAAATCTGGTCATGAAAAGAAGGTGGCAGAAAAGGAGAGTACAAAAATCCCTTATACATCATGTCACGTTTCTTCTGTGTCTTGCGTACCAGGGTTTCTTTTTACTGGTTGATTTCATGTTTGAGATAAAGAAGGGTTTGATGTTATGTATTTAAAGGTTTTAATAGTACCATGTGTATATAGACCTAGATATTGGTGGGTATATATCCATCTGTGTAGATGGGAGTTCAAGAGGAAAGATCCTCCCAGACAGTTAGACCCGGAGCAGAAAGGAGTCTGCTTGCTCTGCCAGCAGGACACGAGTAACTCGCATGACAGATGGCCTGATCAGGGTAGAGAAGACCCCCTGCGTTCTGCTGTTTCAGAGTGCGTATCTCGGTACCACAGGACATAGCCTGCACTTTCAGACAGTCACTCCTTTCCATGCATGCCCTCTGTATCACAGCACTGTGGGACAGCAATGTTGTGAGGGGACAGGAAACAGGCCTCCTGCACTGTGAAGGGTGTCACGCACGTGGGATTTGTCCCAGGACACTGGTGTGCTCACCTGCTCACAAAGGGACAGAGAGCTCTTCAGCAACACTTCCCATTGTGCAGCGCATGACAAACTTCCACAACAGCGTGGAAAATCCAGGGAATGTGGTTGGGATATAGTCATTCATCTTGGACTTCATTTTCCACGTATGCTTTTGGTTTTATTTCCCATTTGCTAGGACTAGGCACAGAATTTGGATGCAGACCTGCTTTTGGCATCTTTCCCAGAGCTAAGGGATTTTCTGGTTGGTGTTTGTGGCAGGGATCTTCATGTATGTGTATGTGGTGCTTCAGTGAGGCAATGAATCAACAGTTTAACTATGCCCTCTTCAGGAAGTTTTCTCATCATATAGCACTGGGCAAAGTTTTCCTTCTGTTTTATTTATACGTTTTCAAAAATGCATGAACATTGAAATAATTCTTACCTCAGCCTCCTTTTCCAAAGTCATCCTCATTCAGTCTGTTTCCTTCAAAATGGAAACAGTCCTCTACTTTTTTCAGTCATATTCCTTTGCGAGCAATAGAAACAGGACATGTGGAAGTTATGTTCTAAACTGGTCTCAGTATTCTGATTTTCAGTGGGTCTGGAGGTAGCTGATTTGGTTTTAATTTTGCAAAAAAAATTTCAGTCCTCCTTTGTGATACGTTGAAAAGGGAAAAATGTGTCTTCATGCATCAAACACACAGTTAGGATTTAGAAAGGGAAGGAGGGGAAGGGAAAGAGGGTGTGTATGTTTTTTCCAGTACTTGCTGCTAGGATTATTTCTTGTTTTGCTTTTCTTCTCCATCCCACAACCATCTTTATCTTTTGAAGCAGGCTAAGGAAGCATTGCTGGGGCTTCTGCTTTCATGCCTTCCTTTTCTATTGCCTTGTGGAAAATAAATTTATTAACTGAGTAGTTGGTGGACCAGCCCCCACACTCCCTGGCAGAAAGATTCATATCACTGCATCTCAGCATCCTCCGGTGAGCTTCTCAGCAGAGCTAAATACACTTTTTGTTTTATTAGCATTTCTTATCTTCTTATCTGAAGCAGTCTAAGTATTTTTTCCGCTGTTATCAGGAGAGAACAGGAAATGGCCACGATAACAGAGACGGCCTTTAATTCTCCAAGTGGGGTGAATGGGCCAGGAAGATTATCAGACCAGAATCAACTCTGATCTAGTATTCACCGTGTTCATTATACCTTTATGATACGCTACAACAGAGCGAGAATTCAAATGTCCTGAACTGTGAGAGAAAGAGCAACCACTCCTGGACCCAACCACCTACCCCCCTGCTTGGCATTTCAGTCCTGTCTCCCATAAGAGCAACTCTTCCTTCTGCTCTTCAATCAGCAGACACTGAGTTTCCACTATTGCGCTTCCCTACTTCCCCCTGAATCTTTGGGCATTAGAAGTTTATCCTGTGGCCCCTGCTTTTTGAGGGGATAGGTTGTACAAGAGGTATCTGTCTGTAGTGACAAGCATGGCAACTTTATGGGCTAATAAAGATGCCATAAGAGATGGATAGAAAACCTAAAGGGGCTGCATATTAATGAGTATTTGTTTAAGTTGTGCTTTACAACAAAAAAGTACTTTTTTTTTTTTTTTAAATGCTTAACCCCTCATAACTAATTAAATGAAAGTGATAATTTAAAAAGAAAACTGTAAAGGAGCTATACATGTAGGTATTTGTCTTGTCCCAGCATAGTCTGTATTAGCAACATCAGCAGTTTGAAAATACTTGGTGCCGGTAAAGAGAAATAGAACGTGTGAATGTACTAACTTTCTGGGGATGCGCTTTTTAATTAAACACATCTTGTTGAATAAGGGGGGGAAAGGACTTAATTATCCTGATGCATAACTGGACTGCTCGTATTTGATCATGTCAGTGTAATAGTATTTGTATTAGTAAAGCAAGGGCCAAGTAGTATTTTGTTGTGAATGGATAAACACACTTGGAACATTTATTTGTTTTGAAGCTATGTGCTCTGGTAGATTTCAGTGGTGTTGATGAGTTTGGCTAGATGTGGTAGCCCATACTGGCCCTGAGTAGCATTTCATTACTGCATGAGGCTTTGCTGAAAGCAAAGCAGCCACCAGGTTTCCTTTGCTGACTGAGGGGCAATTTAAGCAGGATTAAAATGAAATGTTGGGATCTGTCTGTGGAGGAGGAATTCCTCCCCAGGAACACGGGAGCCAGAATCTGGGCCCCTCTGGCTCCGGTCTCTAGCAGCCTGTGGCAACAGTTATGAAAAAAATTATATACATCAAATACAGCCCCCTTCTGATGGCTTTTCAGCATTACTGTCAGTGTCAGTTATTCCTCTGTACAGCAAGAACACCCGAGTGTATCTAAACATTTCCACAATCATTGTGCATATATATACTTAAGCATTTTTTTATGAATCATTCATCACACTTTTTTTTTTTTTCTTTGGTAATGGGTTCAAACCCCTGCTTATTCTCTATATTTTGGGACTAGCTTTGTGTGTGACATTCAAACGCAGAAACAGGAAACAGCATTGGCCATATTAAAAAGATTTTCCTAATTCAATTTTCCAAAACCAGGAATACAGCCCTGTGCCAAGGCTGGTCAAATCAGTTCCATAGCTGGTCTGTGCAGCAAGAAAGAAGAAGATGTGGATTATATTTATTAGACATTTTCAAGTAAATATATTGGGGTGTTTTTAAATATTTTTTTTTTTCCTGTGTAAGTTCAAGTGATGTTTTGAGGCACGGTCTGTCAAGTTCAGTGGACTAGGATACAGAGCATTATCAGTTCCTACGGAAGGTGAGGCGGGCCCAGGCTGACTAGAATAACAAAAATTTCTGTACAGTATAAGACTAGTTTTGTATATATGTAAAATGCTAAGGACAACTGTACATTGAACAGTGAAGCTACATTTATTTTAGGCTACCAGCTAAGTAGTCTTGTTTGGAGCAATGCATTTCATGGCATATGGCTATGTTCGTTGCCTTTTGGTGTTTTTCTGGATTTCAAATGATTTGACTTCTGAGGAATCTGATCTGGCTATTTTTTCTGGAAAAAGGCACAAAAGTTGCTTTGGCAGCTTATCAGAAAAATATGTTTTAATTGCTATGTAAATTTGTATTGCTCATAGTGGAGTTTGCTGCAGTTTAGACAAAGAGGATTTGACTCAATGTGAGTGTCAAACATTCAGATCATTGGTTTGTAATTGAAAACATATCACTGGATGCTATCTTTGAAAAAAAAATAATTAAAAAGGTGGATTTAATCGTGAGTGCGCTGCCTATGAAACATGTCTTGTGAAAATATATATATATTTATGTGTGTGTGTGTCTCACCATGGAAAAAGAAGGCATTCCCTTTCCTCTTCCCTCCCTTTTGATTGGGGAGAAGGTTGTGTCAGTTTGGGAAGTGCACATCTTGTTAGCCACCCAGTGGAGGTATTCAAGTTTAGCACACAGCGATCTTGGCATCAGTGCCAATAAAGCAGTAATTACATCGCCTGTCATCTTCATTAGCCATCTTTGCTTTCACGTTTGACTTGGAAGTATAAAACAGCACAAGCTTTTAAAGCATATAGTCAAGGATTAAATGTGAGGAATAAGAGACGAGTGGCGGTTTTCCAGTTGGCTACAACCTCCATCGACACAGCGGCAGAATAATGTTGTGCAGAGGCACAGTTCAGTGCGAACTGCTTCCAAGGACTGAAGGGATGGTGGTGTTTTAAGTGATTTATGGCATGTGCTCGGTAGAGTCCAGTCTCAGGAGCAGGCGTCCCTGGAGCTTTCCATCATAACATTATCCAAGAGACGATCTGAAAGAAATGGTATTAAGTCTTCTGGGAGGCAAACTGTATCCAAAGAAAGACTTAATTTGCATCATTTGTAAGCAAGCATTTGAAATTATACTCAAAAGGGAAATGGTTATAAACCAGCTTATGTCTAACAAACAGGAACAAGAAAATTCCCCTTAATTTTGCACATACTTTTTTTCCCTGTGTTTAATTTAATGGGATCATGTGCAGATATTCTGACCCCAGACTCAACTGTGATGGGGGAGTATTTGTTCAGTATTGTCATTGTTTTTCTAATAGATCTGCTTAGGCATTTTGCAGGGCATTGGTTGTGGGGTTTGTATTTAGATTTATCTTTCTTGGGTACGGATGTGGCATAAAACTGACTGTAAGCCATGGGCGTGGACACCAGCCAGAGAAGGTAAAACAAAGCTCCAAACTCTAGTTGCATTCCAGTCGCTTGCCTCAAATCTGGCTGTGCTCATACAAACACCACACAGGACTAAGGCGCAGCGGGTGAGAGCTGCCAGAGGTTTCCCAGCTTTCCGTAACTTCAGAGATGCCTGTATACAGCTTTCCCCCTAGGTAGTCATCATTAGAACAGCTTCCTGTTTGCTTTTATAACTCCATCCCAAATCACACGTACGTTAAGCAGGAAACATGAGATTTCCTCCTAATTCATCAAAGGCCAGGTTTTAGGGAATCTCTGTATCGCCTGACATATTATTATCTAAAAGTTTGGGCTGGAGAAGAGCTTCATGCAAAGATAGTTTCAGTTAATAACATCATTTTTATTAACATAGAAAAATTATTTTTTTGGGGGGGGAGGGAAGGGAAAAAAGAGTCCTTTTTGTTTATTTGCTGGGAGGAGGTTGGAAGAAAACCAAGAAACCTTAATAAAAACCAGACAGGATTAAGTTATTTTAGTGAAATGGTCAATAAAGCTTCAAATATTTACCTCAATGGTGAAACTTTTTCTACTTAATGCTCTCTGAAACTCTGTTAGGTTTTCAGTGAACATGAAAAAGTTACAGGTTGTAAAGTCTTCTGACAATAACTGTTTTCATTTCCGCTTACATTTTTCCATATATTTCATCCAGTTTAGTGAAAAACCTTACTGTTAAACTTGACTTCTTGACTTCCAGTCCTGGCAAAGCACTGGTTAAGGAAAATATTTACATCAATTTCTGTGTCTTACACTCTTCTATTTTATTTATTTATGATTTTTTTTTTTGAATCACATTGATTTTACTGTAATGCAGATTGAGGTGGAGACTCAGATTCTCTCGGTGGTGCCAGACATGCCCTTAGTGCTGCCAGGGAAGGGCGGGCAAGGCTGGATTTAGGTGAGTACCTTCGCTATTCCCCAAATACAAGCAGCGCTGCTCTAGGGTGCATGACTGCGCAATAATCCCATCAAGGCAGGGAGCTCCCCTGGGCCAGTATGTGATGCTGCAGTGCATCAGTGCCTCCCCAGATTCTCTCTTTCCTTCATTACGAGTCCTATACAGGCAGAACAGGAAGAGGCAGCCAAGGAGCTGTGTATGCTTGTCTCAGCTGGTGATAACTCCCAGGGGGGGCATCTGCAGTTGCTTCTTTAGGACACATGGTTTTGTTGCTAGAGACAATGGGAGGTTCTCATTTGTCATGTTGCATTAGCTGTTTAATCTTTAATCCATCCTGCTGGACTGGGAGAGCAGCTATATTTATCTCTGTTTTGTGGATAGATATAAGTGGAATTGCTGAAGGGTGCAGATTAAATGTGTAAGGAAGCCAAAATGTGAACTCAAGGATACTGAGCACCCCAGACTGGGTTTGGTGCTCCAGTCCATCCTCCTTCTTGTATGACAATCCCAAAAATGGATGGACTGGAGGAAGAGCTACATTGAAGGCTCTTGGATGCTTTCCCAATGTCAAATTTGTTTGGTCTTACTAATGGTTTCTTTATATCTGCTGGTATCTAGAAAAAGGTATAAAATGTGAAGGGCAAACCCATATGCCATTGGTCAGAAATAGGGATGCTTCCTCGAAACTCTGACTGTACAGTGGTTTGTAAGGATTTTCTTCACTCAGTGAAATCCACAGTGTTATCCCCAATATGGAAGGAGCTAGAGTGGATCCAGCAGATGACTGCAACACTGTTGTAAATGGAATAAGGATCACTGCCTTGGGTTGTTTTGTTTCGTTTGGCTTTAATCTGCAATTCAGGACTATTTTATTCAACTGTACTTAATTCATCTGAATGAACAATTTATGCTCCAAAGGACCCTGTTGCTTTACAAGTCATAAAAGCTATGAGGTTGCCAAGGCAATTAAATCAGTATCTTTTTTTTTCCTCTTGTTGAGGTAACATCAACAATAATGCTAAGGAGCTCAGATAGGTTTTACTGGCCTGGCAACAGCTGAGCATTTTCTTGTTAGGTAGCTGCTGCCAATCCCTTTTTAGTTATTTTCAAGAAGTAAAGTAGCTTTATTTCTTAGTCTCATATTGAGTGAGAGGTTGAAATGTTAAGCTCTATGGATTAATGGTGTATCCTTTGAGAAAAAGAAAAGCTTAAGTTTTTCTTGGTCCCCCGAGTGCTGGATGTGATTGTTTGAGAAATCTTGGATTTCATCTGTTAGATATAAGAAAATGTGCAAGTAAGCCTTGAATGATCTGTCAAAGGAGGTTGACTCTATCACAGCCATTTTGGAAACTTGTTTGAACGAATAGTTGTTCCCCAGGCATTTCTTTGCTTGAATTTAGTGCATTTCACGTCAGGCAGTGAAAAGTGATCACCACAGGATTACTAGTAATTCAGAGCTTCTTGAAGAGCTAGCTTCCAACCATAAATTTGCTAAAATAATGGCTGCAACGTGAATTGCTGCACTCTTATGATGTGGTGTATTTATTGTTTAAATCCAATCCTTGTCTTATCCACTCCCAACATATGTGTTCATATGGGAAAGTTTACAGAGCGAGCGAAAATAATAATATGGTCTCATTGAATGAGGTTAATTGGAGTTCACTCACACTGAAATCGAGGAATAAGAACTGGGACAGAATAGCAAGCGAGACTAATTCTGTTCTCATATGCATTGAATTTACCTACACTGATTTGTAGCGCAGGTAATTACTGGGAGTAATTCAGAGTACAGACATACACACTGCCTTACTCCTAATTAATTTTCTCTTTCATTACTATATCTCCTAGTTTTGCCAGTTGCTTACAGAGTTAGCACAGATGTATTCCTCTCGCCTTTCTCTCCGACCTCAACAACTTCATGTGTCAGCCCAGTTACTCTGCAGCTCTGCATGTACGAAAGCTGAGCAGCCGTGACTAGCAGTGAATAGCCAGGGCTCACAGGGTAACCGTGAGGTGTCCAGCCTGAAATTTCGGGTTGTCTGCAGTCAGATGAGACTACAGAGAAACCTCTGCTGTGCAAGCTTTTATTTTAGGATTAGGACAAAACTCAGTGGGGCTTTCAACTAGGAGGAGATAAAAGTTTCCCCTGTCAAACTCAGTCACTTCAGATCTGAACATCAGAGCTGATTATAGAATCAAGAAGTCTGTCCAGTTAAAAGATGGGGCTGTAATTAAATGATAGTGAATGTGCCCTTGTACCAGTGTCATTCACTGAAAATCTCGCTGAATTGGCTCATGAACTACTAGTAGTATTTCTTGCTCTAAGCTTTTGGCCCCAAAGCTGCACTAGTTTTTGGCAAGTCATCATCCTCATTAAAAATTCCTTTCATGCAGGCATTGCAAACATAGCTTTAGGGTCTTCCTTTCTGCTTCCTCACCAGTTTCTGAAGGTGAGGGTAACTTTTTTGGTTTCTAGCTCAGATGAAATGCAGTGATCTTCTTAGGTAGCAGATCTCTGCTGACAAGAATGAGAGTACTGTTTTTCCTTCTCTTCCTCACGGAAAATAGCTGTACTGTAGAAATTAGGAACTTCCTATTTGCTTAGTTTTTAAGTTACTAGAAAGCTTGTAGCTAGAAAGTTCATGACTGGGATGTGTGAGTTGTTTTCCTGACTATTAGTTTTCTTTTTTGTTTTTTTGTTTTTTTTTTTTTAAAGCCCTGGTGCTTGTACTGAGGATAAACTTACACTACACAAGGCCAGGTTATGACCACCAACGAATATAGCTCCATTAATTTCAAAGCAAGCACACATCAGAAGCTGATCTGGTTCTGTGTTAAAGATATGTCGATGCAGTAGAGTGAGACTCTAGGATCGATGGACCTTGATCTCTCCGTTTTTGCTGGCAAGTGTTTCTGTGATAGTTTTTGGTTGTTTTTGTTTTGTTTTGTTTTGTTTTAAGCTCAGTAATTTAAATAATTTTCTGGGTTTTTGTTTCCCTCATGTGTATTGATATGGCTCCTTACTGTAGAGGGATTAACTTGAAAATATATTGGTGAGATTCTTTCAGGCCAATGTTTTTTTCACTTGGGTTTTGTCACATTGTTTTCAGTAAGAACACTGACAGCCAAATGTCACCACCTGTAGGCAGATATCCACATAAATATCTGTTACATAGAAATGGGTGGCAATTTCCTGCCTCAGCAATCAGTTGTTTTTTAACTGAAGATCTCTACTACTAAAAGCATGGGCTTTGAAAGGTTGAGTTAGAAATGCAATCTGGTAGCCGGTAACAAAAGCAGTTATTATCCTGGTTTAGGCAGTAGAATGAGAAATGCCATGTGCCTTTCACAAGCACTGGAAAAGGCAATATTGTTTGGCTCTTCCTAGCTTTTGTCCTTTGTTTGTCCTGCACTATTTCTGGATGGATTTTCTTTAAATTTTATTTGCTAATGCTGTGTCTTAATTCTGTGTAGCAAACATAGCTATTAAATAAGACCTTCCCTTTTTTCTTTTTCTAAAGTCCTAATTTACTTACTTGCTCTGTAAACTTTTCTATCATTTTGTAGTCTCAAGAGGAAAGTCTTACATTTGCATTTGTAAGAAACATTTGCACAGAAAAGTAAATTAAAATGATAAAGTGATATTGCATGGACTATTCATCTGCTATGTTTTACTGATGAGCTTATTTTATGAGTACTTGGTTTGATTGCAAATATCCTTTCTCTTGGGGAAATCAATTGATGGCAGTGCTTCGATCAAATTGTTTCTGTCCGATTAGTTTCACTGGGTTGCTTGGGGTTTACTCACTGGAGCAAGACAAGGAAAATTCAGCCTTTTGTCTTTCAAGTTTTTATCCACTAGTACCAATGCAGAACACATATTTCACTCATGGAGGCCAGGCTGAGGTTAAGTTGGTTTTAAAGATAACAGTAGATTCCAGCGTCCTTGCATTTGTTTTGTATTGGGTGACAGTCACTAAATCAGAGGAAGGAATGTTCAAACAACACACTTGAGGAAAAGTGATTTTTATAGAAAGGGCCCGTTCCTGCTAATAGCCAGTAACTGCACATAACCCCACTGACATTAAAAGTCCATTAGCTAAGCCCAGTTTAAACAGCAGCTGATGCTATGTCAGCTAAATGTACATTGGAATTTTTCATGTAATGCAGCAATAGCACTTCTGTAATTTTTCTAAAACTATGTACATTAAGGAAAGCAAATGTCATCTGATAGTAGTAAGATGAAGAGTTCACATTAAAGCAGGGAGAACTGTAATCAAACTGAAGTTGCCATCTGGTTGCATTAACAAGAAACAAAAATGGTTATGAGAAAAGCAGGGGTGTCAGGTTCCTGAATTAAAGCTAGATTAGCAAATCTAGTGTACAGGCTTTTGTAACACGGGATAACCACAGAGCTGCTTATCTGCTTGGTTCTTTATCATTAAATACTTTATGACTTTGTTCAAGAAAAGTTTCTACTGAAGTCAGTAAGATGCTTTGTCATGTGGAGCACTGGGTTGCCATGGGAATAAAGGGTTATTCACTGGCTATTTAGGAAATATGTCTCGTTACAGTAGCATAAAAACATTTAAACTTGACAGGATAGTGTTTGTATGCCTATGGCTTTAAATGCTAATTAACATTTGGAATGGTGTATCAAAAAAAGGGTTAAGTATAGTGAAAAAAATGGTGCATGCTTAGTAAAGAGAAGTATGACAGGTGATGAACTTGTTATTAATCTTCAAAAGCAAATGGCAGACTGAGATCCTACTACTGTGGTCTTGGGACCCACTGAAGCACAGTTTAGCACCCGGTTTGGCAACTGGTCTAATTCTGAAAAGTTACTTTGAAGTCTGCTTTGAAAACAGATCTTGTGCTGTGGAGACAGGCAAAGGGTCACTTAGTAAGCTAATGTGAGAGCTGGAAGGAGAAAGGTAATTAGTTGCGTACTGACATGCTCCCAAGTATGGTGAAGTATTACTGTAACCTCCTCCCTCCACCTCCTCTTTGCTATTATCTGTCCATTAGTGAAACCTTGTACAAGTACTGACAGGGGTAGGGCTCAAATGCCTGATGCGGGTAGAGATTCCCACTGCAAAAATCCTGTGAACACATCTGGAGGCCTTAGTTAAATTCCTAACAAACTGTGTTAGTAGTGTAAAACTCTCAAAAGTGTCATGAGGCTGAACTGGAATTTTTTGTCTTCCCAAGCTGAAGGAGTTGACATCAGTAGCATGCCAAGAGCAGATTGTGTGTTTGCAAACTCCAGGGCTTAAGGAGGGTAATTCAATTGCATTTTTTTCCTCTTCTGGAACATAACATGTAAACATATTACTGAACTAAAGCCTGGTTTTAATTACAAGCAGTAACTTTTTCATGTTGACAGATTTTCACATGGAAAGCTGTATTGAAAATGAGAGAAGACCTTTTTGCCATCATTAGTTCTTGCTGCTTAGTGCTTTTATCAAGTACAGTAAAATACTGTTTGTAATTAATTCCAAGCTTATATGGACATGTTTAATATAATTACCAAACAAAATCCTGTTTACTAACATAAACTGCTTGTGAAACCAGTCTGAATAATCTGGTCTCTGGCACACATAAATTGGGCAGTAATAACAGCTGTAAATATTTCACAATACACTTAGAGTGCTTTCCTTTTAATACTGAATCCACTTTTGGGTTTTAAGGATAAAACATAGGTTGAAAGTGTCTTTTCCCATATGTCCTTTCCTAATCTCTTTTACTACTTTGCCTGAAAGTTATTTAAAAAAAACCCCACATTATTGTATTTGATTATAAAAAAAGTAAATACACATTCATGAGCTGGGAGAATTATGTAATTGAATTATGCTGGAGCTAAAAAACTGATGCCATTCACATTGGCACAGGACAATTGCTCTAATACAGCCGTGAATATTTTTCATTGGAAAAGATATTGCAGTGCCAGTACTCTTTGTCTCCTCAAAAGTTTTACTATTTTTATCTCGGGATGTCTGTATATTGTATATTCAGCCTGAAACACGTGCATAAAACTGTTAGAAACAGCAGGTTATGCTGCTAATTCAGGCGTCCAAAGGGCTGTGAAACGGAAGGTGACCTGGAGCCAGGTTTGCAGTGATGGCCTGGGGCACCTACAAGACTGTGCTGTGTGACTGAGTCCCTCTTTCTGGGAAGGCTTTGAGCCTGCATTTAAATAGAAAAGGGAAAAGGAGACCAATAGTCTACTGTGGAATATTTGGGGTTGCATGAGGCTACTAAACTGTCTTTGTGAGTTAGGACTGTGCATGTAGTTTGTCCAGTTCAGCAGAAGGCCTTGAAATTTCAAGAAAAATTTATAATCATCCCTCAAGTAATTTTCCCCTGCACAAAACAAAGACTTTAAAAAACAGTTGTGCAAAACAAAACATTTTGTAATTTTTGTTTACTAGGGAATGTTCTTTAACCTCTAAAATAAAATAAATAAAGTGATGAAATTACTTTTTGGAAAGACAAATTTGAAAGAAAAAAAATGTTCATTTGGGGGATTTCCCTTTTTTACTCTTGTTCTGCAGTTGGGATTCATCACTACATTTAACAAATTTTCAAATGTTTTGGCCATTGCTTTCTCTGAAGAAATTTAGTCTCCAAAACTGTGCCACGCTCCTTCATGAATCCTTTCTCCTCTGAGCCACAAGCCTCTCAAGCATAGAACCCCACTGCCCAAAATAAAAAGCACAACTGAAAATTGTTATTGAGTAGGTGATAATGTTGGGAAATGTTGCAGGAGAGGATTCTTTCTTTCTACTATGTATGTGATGTATTTTAAGATACATAGTGTATTTAAGATACAGTGTATTTTAAGATCCATCACTGTATTTCAATCAGTATACTAATAGGTGGTGTCATTTGATACTTGCAATCAGTATAAACTATCCCTACCAACGTTCTCTGGGCACCTAGGGGTACATAGCTATGATTTGCAAAGGTGATATAAAATATGTAGCAGGTTGTTGTTTCTAGAGAGTTCACTGGGCTTCACCTGAATGCAGTACTTGGATTTCAGAAAGCCGAAGTCCCAATTCTTAGTTTTCTGTAGTATGACTTGCATTGAAGTGTGAGCCATTGCTTGAGAACATTGGAATGCATGAGCAACATGCAATTGCTTTGTTACGTGCATGTGCAGGCTGCATCCAGACACTGTCATTGCGAAGCTATTAGTGTATAATAATTACCTAACCACAAGGAATTTCTGGACTGAAATAGCTTATGTAAGCCTACGTGTTCCCTTCCCACAAACCCAGCATAAAGGCCTTGTGTAAGTCTTTTGCCAAGGAATTGTGTTACTGACCATGAAATACTGTCTGGGGAGATGCCAGGGACCTGAGAGGGTAAGAGCTTACCTGACAGTAGCCCAGCCTTCAAAAATCAGTTCTTCTGACTTGTGCTCTGGGTTGTTTATAAAATGCTGGGTTCTTTAGTATTAGGTGATGTGACCTTTAGATTTCAGCTGCTGCCATTATCTAATTGACAGCATGAGTCTTCTTAAAGGAGCCAAAATGATTAATGAGAATTTGTGCAACACAGAGATTTCATGACTTGAGGGCCACCAGGTATGACTTGTGTGTATGAAAATGAAGTAGCTGTAGGAGCATAGCATAGGTCTGAAATTTGAGAAGGCCAAACATGTTTTGATTAGGAAGGAAATGGATACCAGTTGGTTTATTTATGCTTACGAATATATATATAACTGTATGTAGGTGCACAGGTAAATTGTGTGTGCCTCTTACCCTGGTCTGTTCCTAATAAATTTCAGCCCCCAGGCTCTAGGTTTTGAAACTTCTGATTATGCTCAGATAGGTGAACTTTCCATGTGGAAGAGCCAGACTTCACAAAACATGTTTGCAGCTGAGCCTCTTATTTTGTGTAAACCAACACAGCTTCCTTGAGTTCAGTGAGTGCCTGAGTTCTGTGCCAGAGGGTCATTAACAGTCAGGATTTCTGTAAAACCGTATTCATGGTGGGGAGATTTCTATCTTGTCTGTTTGGACAGAAAAAAGTTCCATGCGTCTAAGAACACTTTTTTAAAAAAAATGGGAAAAAAGGCGCAGACTGCAAAATACAGCAGAGAGTGATCCCAGAGTTAACAAAGACATTCTTTGCCACTAAAATGAAAGGCAAATTATATCTTTAAAAGATCTTGTACTACTTAAGACAGCCTAAAGAAAAGAAAGAAAAGATGGGTGTCTAGAATGGCAATTATTAGGTAAAATGCTGGTTTATGACTACTAGTTGTTTGGGGCTTTTAATTTTTTTAAGAGAAATTTTTCTTTGGAAGTTTTTGCAGCCACCCACCGATGAAAAGATTTTGTAATTAAAAAGAAAAGCCTCTATGCTCATATTGCCATCCCCCTCTGCAGTTTATTCTCAGAACATCACCCTACTTCTGATCAAAACCTGAGATGAACTTTTCTCAGCAGGTTTCTGTACCATCAAGGCCATCTTCCTACCTATGGCAATGACTGATCATATTTGATCATCTTAAGAGGATAGTGACAAAACCAAAAATAACACTTGATTGTCCTCATTGTCTTCTCTCAAAGTAGGCAATGCAAAATTAAAACATCACAAAATGAACCTGTTAGGATTAGCAGTTTCAGGTATTAATTAGTAACAGTGGAAAAAAAAAATACATTTCTTTGGAGAATTAAGGGGTTTGAATACACTACAGTATTTATTTTTATTTCCCTGGGTGGTAAGGCAAATGCTACACTGCATAAGGAAGTTAAAGCATCCTCTTTCCCCCAGAATGCATGTTTATAAACACAAGGTATAGACTAAACAGTCTTCTCTCTTGCATGAAAACTTGGGATGGGAACAAACTTATCTGTGGGATTCGAGGCTGGAGAAAGACAGTGTTTTGATCCCCTGGCTAAATAAAAAATATATTTTGGGGAGTAGAGTAGTATGTGATTACTAGCTACTTCAAAACCACAAGACAGAAATGCATGCAGGCAGTCTGTTTTAAAGTTACCAAAACATCAAAACATGTTATGCGTGATGCTTCTTGAGGTGAGAAAGGGAAGATGGTGATAAAGAAACCGCTGTTTTGTCAGGGCACCAGCATGCTCAAAGTGGATGGGTCCTGCCTAATGACTATGAGGAGCCGCACAGTCATCTCTCACCAGTAGCTGTTTGCAATCGAATGGACTGATTGTGGCCCTGACATAAAAGAGGGGAAGAAGTTAGGAGACAGACTGGGAATCATCATCAGCAGGTGCCCATAAAGAAATGCAGAAGTGTTTGAAGAGTCAAATGCTGCTTTGGGAAGAACCTCAGGATCCTCAGTTCAGGCTGGAAGATGATTTGGTAAGAGCTGAGGCAAGCAGGGAGGAAGAACTCCTTGAATTCCAAAAGAAAAGTCACATGAATTTAAGTTTGGGGTTGGTTTTTTGTTGTTCTGGTTTGGTTTGTTTGGTTTTTTTTTTAATAAATATGAATTATGATACTGTGACTATGAGCATAAAGAATATTAAAAAAAACCCAAGCAATAACATCAAGAGACAACCTGGTGATAATATAATTTTTTTAATCTTGTTTTAAAGTACCTCTGTTATTTCATGGGACGTTGTTCCTTGCCCACCTGAGAAATCTTGCAGAAGTTGGAGGGGAGCACTTGTAACAATTTTCTGAATTGGTCCATCTAGCCACTAGAAGGGAGGTATCAGAGGGTCATTATTATCTTTGGATGCAAGAGGAAACTGTAAAACCCAAAGACAACATCAAATGGGATCCCATAAGCTGAGTGAGGAGTTTGGAGCAAAATCGATTGACAATCTCGGGGGAAAAGGCCATGCATGAGGCCCTTGTTTTTGAGCGCTAATGCTGCCGCCAGGGCAAAACCGTTTGTTATCAGCATCTGTCCTGTTGAGATGGTATAATTTTGGTGCATTGCTGGTACCCTAGAGCTGTAAATTACACAGAAAGAACCGACAAAGTCAACTTAAGTACTGTAGGGTTTCATACCTGTGGAAAAATGTCAACGGAAAATTTAAAGCATAAATGGAAGTAAAGATAGAGTTCTGTAAAAGTGCTCTCTCTCGTGAGTGATCCTATTAACCTTTGAAGTGTGACAACACTTATGCAAGAGTCTGTATTTCAGTGTGTGAGTAATCCCATACCTCTACTATACAGCTTTGCAAGGTCATGGCCTAAAATGAGTAGTCCCACTAAAGTTTTCCAGTAAAATCATAGAATGGTCCAGGCTGGAAGGGACCTCTAGGGTCATCTAGTCTGACCTCCCAGCAGTCAGCAGGGATACCCCCAACTAGACCAGGTTGCCCAGGGCCACATTGAGCCTCGCCTTGAATATCTCCAGGGAAGGGGCCTCAACCACCTCCCTGGGCAACCTGTTCCAGTGGTCCACCACCCAGGAAAGAACCCATTCCTAAATCTAAATCTGCTCTTCTCCAGCTTGAAGCCATTGCCCCTCGTCCTGTCACTGCAGGCCTTTGTAAACAGACCCTCCCCAGCCTTCCTGTAGGCCCCCTTCAGGTACTGGAAGGCTGCTAATAGGCTCAGAACAGTCCCTTAGGAAGGAGTTCAGAGCAGGAACATAACTTCTCTGAAGAATTCTTAATCTAAACTCCTCCTTAAGGAGCTCTCATCAGAGATGTCTATTGATTAAATTTCTTTTTTTTATATCTGAAAGAGTAAATCGAAAGGTCATTTTTTTTTATATTGGCGTGCAAGGAGTTTTAATGATTCTCTTTTATGAGGCGTTAATGAAATCTATAGAAAGCTAACAAGATTGTACAGTTAACCTTGGCAAGATTGCCTGCTCTTTTTACATGGACAGAACAGGGAAAATACAGTGTTCTACTTTGGCAGTTTAAATTATGTGGGAGCAAGTGAATTTCATGGAATCAAATACCTTTTAGCACAAAAAGAGAGCATGATGTATCTAAATTAACTCATTAACTCCAAAATGTGCTTAGCGGGGACTTTTTGGGAATACTTTGTTTTCCTGCCTAATGGTAGCACATATTTGTCACTATGAAAATAAGCAGGGAAGTCAATCACTCATTACACGTGCCAGAAATGCCTTCCACAGTCACAATGGTGGTATGTCAAGAGTCTATCCCACTTTAAAAGAACAGGCAGGATTTATTCTGGAAGTATACCAAAATGGACCAATCTTCCTCAGAAATATGAAGCTGGGATCAATTTTGCAAAGTTAAAATAAACAGTAGTTACACTTGACCCAGTATATTATGCTAAGAGAGGAAGAAATGTAAAGAGCTGGAGGTATCTATGGATTTGGCTTCGTAGAACATTACACATGACACAGCAGATGAAAAAAATATCCAATAACTTCAAAACTATTCATAATAAAATTTGGGAAGAATATTCAGTGTATTATTTCATTCCACAATATTTTCTTAAACATGTTTTCTTTTTATACTACCTAAATTAATGAAAGCTACCCTTGGCTATGAAGTACAAAGCTAATGCCCCCTGAGAAAGGATGCCTTTGCAAAATGAAAGCTCAGATCATGCTCATCAGAAGCTCAGAAGCCTTTGAGTGAATGTTGCACATTTTTATTTGCAGTAGGAAAAACATATCTGAGGGAGACAAGTATAATTATCTCCATTTTTAGATGGAAACCAGAGGAGCGGGAGGAAGGACTGGGGAGTGAGCAGACACAGGAATTCCCCTCTGGTGGGCTAACAGAAAACATGGAAGTAATTTGTGGTATGAAAATGACTGGTGTTGCTTGTTTCCAACAAAAGGCCATGAAGAATGTAGGAAGCAGGCACTGGGTTTTTACCCCACAATCTGATTCGTGCCCAGCCTAACTGCTGATATCCCACCTTGTCTTTGCCGCTTGTCCTCATTGGGTGGTCAGCAAGCTGCTGGTACAGACAAAATTGGGAGTGGGGCTCCGAATCCTGATTTTTGGCTCCACAGACATATGCTAAGGACAGCAACTGGGTGCAAAAGCCCAGTTGGAAGAGCCCTGTCCCACAGTGCCTCTGAGGACAAGCCCTCCCTGGTTTGTTCCATGCCATGTGGTTTTTTTCCAGCCTCCTTGCCTAAGTATATGAGTTATCTGACTCTTAATGACACCCCTCCCATGTTTTTTTTTTTTCTTACTCACTGCCCTTGTAAAAGCCTCCTTCTCTCCCTGATGGACAGACACTCTTCCCAGGGCATTTCCAAGACCATTTTAGCAGTCAAGGTGAGGGTCTGCAGCTCTACCACTGTGCCTCCCCTTAGGGGCTGCCCTCGCATGGGTGGCTGCGCTGGGCTTCACACGAGTGAGCCACACTGCATGGCTGTGTGCTTCAGATTTGCACAGTTGGAAGTCCCTCAGGGCCTTGGTGCATGTACTCGGGAGAAGTGCCCTCATTCGTCCATGTGTTGGCCAGTTGTATTTGAAGAGAGTGGATTGGGCTAGAGATACTGGTCTGAAGTTGTCAGAGGGGCATTGCGTATCAGGCCAAGACTTTGCCTGTGCTTTGCAAAGCAAATGGCTTTGCTTCCCATTCTGGAGCTCTAGCCTCCTTTAGGGAACCACAATATCAGAATGTAGAGATACATCCCAAAACACAGAAGTGGTCTTTAGTTCAGCTCCTGCACTTTATTAGCTGTCATGAAACTCAGGGGTAGATGTTGCCATGTTTCTCAGCTCATGAAACAGGCACAAGTCATTTCCCCTTTTTGTATTTTTTAAGTTGTATTATGTGTTCTATTACTGGTCTAGATTTTGAGTAATGACCACTCAGACTCTGGTGTGTATGAAATGATGTCTGCACTGGAGGATGGAAATCTACAGTACATTAGATTCTCTTTATTTCATCCTTTGGAAGATGTATTTAGAAAACCTTGAGTCTCCCCAGATGGAAGCACACCCAGAAAACAGCTGGAATAACCTTCTGAGATATGAAAGAAAACTGCAGGTTTACCTGACAATATGGATGTAAACAAATCAAAGAGGGACAGGCAGGCATGTTACCTTTTGTTTTGATTTCTAAATAACACATGGGATAAGGGTGTAGTTATTTTCTTTTTTAGTGACCATTTTGGTTAAACTTCCTTGCAGTTTGAAGAGGTCAGTGCATCAATAGATTTATGTATTTGAAAGATAATGACATTTTGATGGCTGCTGATATTAAATTTCTACTTCAGCTCAGCTAATGAATTCTTTTATTCGTTGCTTGGATGACCATTTTGGGTTAAAGAATGCTGAGAATTATTTGGACCCTGGCACTCCAGTAATAATATAAGGAGTAAGTACAATTGCATACACTATCTCCAGGTAAGTTTCCAGGCAGCAAGTTTCCAAGAAAGCAGACATTCCCAGTTTTGTAACTGAAAACACTGAAAAAAAAAAAAAAAAAAAAAGACTAAGAGATAACTGGGTAGATAGAGAGACAAAAAGACAAATGGATGGACGCAAGGATGAAGAGAGATAGTTGGGATTGAATTCTTTGCAAACATATTGTGCTCCAGAAATGGCTAGTTTTTCTCCCTAGGAGCATTGTTGAGAGTGTGCAATGGCTTTGGTGGCCAGGCTCAGGGACAGGAGGGAGGGTGCCGAGCTGTATAGAAAAGCTCCTGTGCAATCCAGCTGACAACAGAGAGGAGTGCAAACCAAGCTGGTTTCACCTGTCAGTGCCTCACAGCACACGGCAAAGGTAGGAGCACGGAGCAGCCAGAGGAAGCATTTGGCTGCCGGGGAGTGATGGCCACATTTGGGGTCCTTGGCTTCCTTTGTCCATAGAGTGTGCACGCCAGCCTCTGTGTGCTTGCAGGTGGGTGCACATGCCAATCGTCTGTGCTGATGATGTGTCTATGAGTGAAATAAAAGCTGTTACAAGGCCTTTGCCACTGATGTTGCTGCCTAGCCCTCTGCCTGGCTTCTGTAGATTGCCAAGGTGGCTGATTTATGGTGTGGAAAGGGGCTAACATAATTCAAAGGGAAAAAATACCTACTGACTTAAGGGTGCTCCTCTTAAAGCAGTTTCTGGGGCTTCTCCAGAAAGCATTGTTCTTAAATGGGCCCATGGTAGATTTGGGCAAAGTTATTAACCATTTTTGGAAGCCTTGGCCCTGCTGTCTGGATGAGCTGCACCTTACCCTGGCTCCATTGGGTCCTCCCTCCTAGGACTTCACATCAGTCTGGGATTCCATTATGTTCAGAATTTCTTATGTGTATTTTGGCATTTATTGCTTTATTGGAAATTAAGAAGTGATGACCTGTGTTACAAGGCTGTGTGTTTTATCTTTCCTTTGATACTGAGGGCCTCTCTGGACAGGGTGGAGCTGGTGACTTCTCCAGGCTAAATGAGATTTCTGCCTGCTATTGAATTTGAGAGTATCTTTCTTACTTCTTTGTCATATACCTTTGGGTCCAAATGGGCATTTGAATCTCAGAAATGGCAATTTCCTGCACAGAAGTACCACCGGGGTGCCGCAGTACTGGTACCAAATGTGCTTTAAGAGGCAAATCACATTCCCCACAAGTTGAGAAGCAGGGGTGAAAGCTTGGGTAGGCATGTCCCAAACACTTACACTCATTTGATGGTCCCAGAAGGAAAGTGGACTCCCCAGACTACAGCCAAAAAGGCAACATATTTTTGACAAGTGGCCAAAAAACCCCTTGCTTTTTGGAAGTGCAGAACAAGAGTTCAAGCTTCATCCAAATCATTATTAGTTACAAAATGGGACTTTGTTGCAGTAGCTTTTAAAGTACCCTTGGCTATATGGCTGTGCTTAATCTTCCTGGTGTTTTGCTCAAAAGCATTTCTGACCGTCCATGAACTCCATCATCCTCCCCCTTCCTCTCCTTTCCTCTGAGTGGCATTTTGCAGGCTTCATGTAATAGCTTGTGTGTTACATGCAGCCTCCAGGACACCCTGATGAGCAAATCCTGTAGGAATTGCTCCAGGTACTGGTGACTGGCAGCATTCTAACAGGTAATGCTTCATACCTTTACTGTGAGAAGCTGTATTACATTTGTGTTGGAGGCCAGCTGAGCCCCGCACCTTCTACAGAAGGTCACATGGAACAAAAATCCCTGCTCTGCAGCAAAGGCACCAGTGGTGCTCTAAAGTGAATTATGTTCTTGCAATTTGCACTGCAGGGGGTAGCCTGTGGTAGTCACTTGTGAAACTAATATCTGGGGAAACAGGTCTTGCTCTTGGCCAAGACACAGTTTGGGATTTTGGCACATGGCATATTTCTGCTGCTTGTGTGCAAACAACCGGGCAAGCTTTTCCCGTTGAATTTCATTCTCTGGTCTTCACTGAATACAGAGTTAAAAAATTAGTGAAGCAAAGTGTCTCAAAACAATTTTCACATTGTTTTTTGGTCATTACTTTTTCAGTACTGGTTTTACCTGGCAAAGGAAGGTTTGTGTTCCGTACTTTTGGTTATATATTGTTTTGTTTTGTTTTGTTTTTTCCCCCTCTCCTTTCTTCCGAATCGGAAAGCTATATAAGCAATGGATATTAGATTATTTCACCCAAATGCTGTAGTAAGTACTGCACAAAATGAAAAGAGGAGAAGAATGATAGAGTGATAGAGCTGCACTCAGCTTAGGCTGTCCACCATCTGGCTGCCCTTAAAGTAGCCTCGCTAGGACTTCTACACAGAGAGATGCTTTTATTCTGTCCCTATGAAAAACATTGTTGGGTTTAAATGGTCAGGACTGCCTTTTACTTGTCTGTAATATTCAAGGTCAGATTACTGGAGAATTTAAACTGCTGGTAAAAATAGGGGAGAAAACCAGGGAAAATTGTAGTTTTTTATATTGTCCTAGGGGTTTTCCATTCTCTTTTTGGTGTAATACTGTAATTTTTAATGGGTGAAGAATGACTTACCATTTATGTCCTGCTTAAAACTTTTTTAGTAGAATTCAGTGTCAATGAGATCTTGTATGGGTCCTTTTTATAGGTATGAATTGAATTCAGAAATGTCATCCATTTGCACATGGTAGGAAAAAGACTTTAAGATTTTGTTCTGTTCTTAAATATATTTTATTATATAGTTTACCGCTTTAAATCTTGCTTTAATATTGAGATTATTACACATACTTCTGTTGTCTTAAAAGGCTGTTTTCAAATCTGTCTAGTACATCATAAATCTGCTTCAGTCAATTAATATATGGTGCAATACTTAATATTGCAAATAAATCTGCTTCACTTGATTTGTATGTGAACAAATAGAACAAATGCTTGAGCTGGGGAACTGGAATCATGTCTCTAATAGAACCACCCACTTTTGGTAACTGTGCTTCACATAACAGTCTGTCTTTCTGTGGAATATTTTGAAGTGTTAGATTAGGCAGTTAATTGCATGTTAATAACATTGAAAATCAAGCATAGGACAGCAACAGCTTTCTGGAGTGAAAACTGAGTGGTGTGCTCTACCTTTTCTCATAATGTTAACCCATTATTTAGGGGCAAAATGGTGGGTTTATTTTCTCTAGAACGTAATAGCATTTAAATGGGCATTACAAGAAAGAAGAAAGGTAGATGTACTCTGGAGAAGAACTGTAGACTGAAGTTTTATCCATGCATGCCACAACATAGACACTTCATGTAGTAAGCAGCAATGTTATCTCATTGCTGTCCATTGGATATGATGTTCAGGAAGTACCAATTTGCCATTGATCCACAAGGCTTCCGGTGGTCACTATGACACAGGAGTTACATGTGCCTTGCAGTTCTAGAAACTCCTATTTTTTCCTTTTAAGCCAATGAGAATGCTGCATCTTAATGGGAAAGGCAAAAAATATTTTAAAATGTTCTAACAAATGCAGCTTGTTGTTTCAAGGGAAGGTATGTAAAGATGTAGCAGAGCAGTCAGGATGTCTGTTATGGGGAATGATGGACCATCCCTAGTATTGGTTTGCAGTGTGAAATACTAAACGAGGTCTTCAGACAGCCTGAGTCTCCAAAACATAATCCAGAACATATGAAGAGGATGGTCAAACACTGGAACCCGATATTGATGCCGCAAGCCACCTCAGTGTTTAAGAGGCATTTGGACAATCCTCTTAATAATTTGCTTTAAGTTTTGGTCAGCCCTGAACTGTCCAGGCAGTTGAACTAGATGATCATTGTAGGTCCCTTCAAACTGAAACAATGTAGTCTAACCTTTCCTGTTGGGAGGGGAGCTTTTGGGAGAATGAGGAATACCCGTTTCCAGTTAAATACAAGCAAATTTGACTGCCTTAATGTCTTGCAGCCGTTATGTTAGTTACATTTGCGTAAGTATTTTATTAATCAAATCCTTGCCAGTTTTCTTGCTATCAACCCCATCACAAGGATAATTTAAAAATAAATAAATAAATGCTACTTGTTAACAGTTTAGGAAATTCTTCATGTAGACATACTGATACTCAAGGCTTTGTTGGCAAGTTCAGGTCAGCGAAGGGTGCCATGGAAAGAGGCAGAGCTCTCCAGTCATTGTGGGTTTCCCAGATAAAATAGTTCTACTGTTGGCTTGCCCTCTGACTACAGAAGTATGTTCAGGCAACATTGGGGTGTTGTGTAAGCTATTTTGGATGTAGACTTGACCAATGAGAATGTGTCATTGAGAACTGGCATTTCTCCTTCCTTATTCAAAAGGCATGCCGCTAGGATTTGCTCTCTGCTTCATATTTAAATAACATCCATTGTAGCTGTTCTCACTATTCCCCAAGCATAAAACAAATGAAAGCAGAAATATGTTAAAACATGTTACAGACACTCTAGCATAGCCTCAGCCTTTCCTTCCAATTTCTTCTTTCCGTGACTATGTGAAACAATTCTCAGAAGTTAATCTATACCTCGTTCCCCAGCTCCTTCCTCCCTTCACTTCTTCCAAATACTCTGGAATTAGAACTTCAAAAAGATTCAAATTTAAAACCTTCATTTAATTTGCATACTTTTTATTGTTGTATTTTGTTTCTGCACATGATTTTGAAAGATGTTCTTGACAGAGCAGTCATTTTACCTCTGGTGGTGGTCCTGCAAGTCCAGCAGGACCAGCCTATCTCCCAAACCAACCAACCTCCAGCAACCCTTTTTAAAAAGTTTCTGGCTGAATTCTGCAGAATATTTTCAGAAGCTGTCGTAACAGCTACTCAAATATTTTGTTGCTTCTCTGGACATTGTTGATAAGGTTGATGCTGTCATTAGTTGTAATGCTTTTTATCTCCCAGAATAAACAGAAGTGTTAATGCGGATTTGCATATTTGTCAGAATGCTGCTAGCTTTAGTTTCTGTGAACCTTTTGGTCATCCTTGCCACTATTTTTCAGTATCTGGATAAGGTAGTATTCAAATTATTTGCAAATCCTTATAGTCCATTGAGTTGCGGTGTGATTGATCATTTGTCTGGAAAATTGTATTAAAAATTTATTGCATATCAGAGGGGTGTCAGCAGCAAACTTATGATTTAATATCTTCTAGCACTAGGAAGCAGGAATGGCTCTTAATATCTTCTATGCCTTGCCAGGTGAAACAGTATATTGCCAATACAAAGAGTTTGGGAGTAGAGTGTACATAAAATTTTTCCATTAAAGTAATTCTGTGAATGCTGGCAAACAGCAAACCTATCTGAATAATATTCAGATCAGATCATAAATAAAACTAAAGAAGAAGTAAGGTGGTATATAACTTGTGAAGAAGAATGTGATAATTCACTTGCTACTACTTTATCTTCTTGCTGCCATTTTGCAGTGCCAATCAGAATTACCCTGGTTACTTCAAAACGCACATTTGAGTTACTGGGTTTGGGAAACACAAATCTGAACAGCTCTGTTGTCCCCTTTTACTTATGCTGCACATAAAAGGCAGATCCTTCTTATAAGAAAACAAGATATAAAGAACATTGACAGCCTGGTGAAGGTAGTGCTGAGAAGTTTTGTGAAGTGGAGCTGACCTGAGGCAGGGGTGATGGTGCAAAGGGAAGGAAAGACTCAGCAGGGGTCAAACCCTGCCTCCACCGCAATCAGTGGAAAGACCTCCATTAACATCAGCAGGGACAGGACTTTGGGTAAATACCAGCGTGAAGCTACAAGTGAAGCAGCCCTGTACAGGGCTTCTTCACAATGCACTTCTGCTTTTAAAAAACCCAAATGCAATTGAAACACCCATTTCAATGGCAGAGCACAGTTTGCCTTTCAGACCACGATGGGATGCACCTGTTTTCAGCTCGCTTGGAGCACATGGGAGAGAGTTGGAGGAGAGGAGGGACAAAAACAAAGAGTTAGTGTGCTCTCCTGCTGCAGTTGTAACGATTTCTTCCATTGCAATCTGCCTCTGCCATCACGCTAGGCATTCTACCTGAATGTAGACTACTTGTTTATAACTGCAAATACTTGTTTAGAGAAAAATGTCTGAGCATTTAAAATCTCCGCAAGGGAGAACAAAAACATTAAACCAGTAAAATCTGTGAGACATAAACATTTTCTTTTTGGCAGAGAAGGAGGATAAGTCAGAAGGAGAGAGTGGTTCCTCCCCACTCAAAGTATCTGGAGAGGTGATAAGCGGTGGGAGGCTGTGCAGAACTCAACGTATTGGGATTGAGCACACGTCATCTTTTTTGGTGACACTCAGACCTGGCGGAAAGGAGCTTAGGCTGTCTCTCTGCCCTTTGGAGAGCCAACTCAGCCACTGGTATTTTATCAGTGCTTGCACAAGGAGTGCCAGCTTACGCTGAGTAACAACACATCACCTCACTTCTTCTTTCCCCTTTAAGTCAAGGAGAATCGGCTCTCAGAGCATAGATAGCATGTCCAATGCAGCCAATGCAGATGCTGATATCTTCCAGATGTTTTATAGTCCCCTGCATCAGTTTCACAATGAAATTTTTCTTTTTGTTGCTCATAATTCCTTATCAGCTAAATCTATCTCTAGTGGATACCTCCCTGATAAGATGTAAATCACTGAATTTTAGCAGTCTATAATGAGCATTTACTGTCTGACAGCTCTACATGAAATTAGTGGAATTTTCATAAACTGGCTTCAGTAGAAACAAGTTTGAAAATGTGGTAAATATTTAGCTACAGAAGCCTACTGTCAAATGGGAAATCAGGGAAATGAGTATTTCTTCTGTGAGATTTTATAAACCAGGATATTTCTGCACTTAGGAGCAGGGAGTCAATTCTTGCAGTCTTGCCTGGGTGCTGAAGTTGGGGAATGAAAACCGTGAGGGTATGGTAAATGCTTTCATCTTCAGCTGGAGTCAGTCATTTTCAAGGCCTTCAGTAGGCATAAAGACTCAAAGCTTGGAAACGGATATTCATGTTTCAGTTGAATAAATGTGTTTGACATTGAAGACAAATATTGTACTCAGTAGAGCAATTTTGAAGTTTAATACTCTCCTCTCTCAACTAATTCTAAGGCTTAATTACTGAATACCAAAATTGTATAATTCACAAATAAGTCCCTGGCTGCCTTTTGTTCACTTGTGCCTTTAGTACCATATTATCAAATACCAAACAGCTAATCGGATAGTGTGACTGGTTTGCAGATGCACTGCACTACTAAAAAATATCAAAATGCAATGACTTGCCAATTCGCAAAGTAGTGTTGTAAGAAGATGAAGTATTGTTCCAATCTTTAGTTTTCCAAGTCTGATTTACATGTAATAATAAAACCTTTCCTTCGTAATACTATTAAACTCTCAAATTTGAGACACAGACAGAATGAGCTTCCTTTGTCTTAATTCAAGAAAATACATGCTTTGCCTGTGTATCTCACAGATTAGTTATCTGCCATCAAATTACTGTAGCCCTAGGAAATACAAGGAGATCGAGTCTTTCTGCATGGACAGCTTCTGCTTGAGTATAAACAACTGACTTCATATTGCAGTCTTTTCCAGGAGGGCTCCATTCGGTCCACTTTAATAGCTTGAGAAATTTTTTTTTCTTCTTTTTTTTTTTTTTTTCCTTTACATTAGTATCTTGAAAAGCTGAGCTGTTCATATGAGAACTTTTGAGTGTCAGTTTTCAGTTAGTTGAAGTACTGTACACAAAAGGACATGAAAGCAATATATCTAGCAGTGGAAATTGCTAGAATTGATTTTTGTACCATAAATTGATCTTATTTTTAGCAATAATCATATTACATTATTACATCTAGAGATATGATAGATGTTTGCAGTTTTTTCTCTTTTAATGAAAAGATGTCAGTCAGAAACTTTTAGTCGTCCTATGCTCAATGTAAAAATAACACTGTGGGAAGGATTGGGATTTTCACTGTGAATATATATCCCATCATCAGACAGAGCAATTCAAATATTTCCCCTGACAAAGGAAAAGGCATGAGCACTGAATTGCTACAAAGCCCTTGGAAAGCAGCAGAACGGTTCAGACTTTGCTGGGCACTTACAGTCAAACCTGCTAATTGCCCACCCCCGGGAAAGGGGCTTTCCACCCTTCCCATCCTTTCATCTTAGAGAGGTGTAGAAGGCTCCATGGAAGGTCTTTGCTCCTCTTAGTTTGCTAATGTATAAAGGAGACTTTTGAGTTGAAGCTCAGTTTAGTCATGGCTCTCAAATTCCTCAAGCCAAGTGGTGAGTTCACAATAGTCCTTGTTGTTTTCTGAGATTCTGGCCTAGATCTGTTACTAAAGCAGAGTGTCTTTAGTGCCCCTGACGTATCACGTATGGCAGCCACAAGAGGAGTAATACTGTGCTGCCAGCCCACCCAACAAAGATGGAGTGGCATGGAACTTTCTTTGCATAGACTTTTCTCTCCTGCTTGGCTTTTTGTACTGCAGGAGGTGGCAGCAGCTCAAAGTGTCACCCCAGCCATAAGCGATCAGTGAGAGTAGCAGCTTGAGTCCTGACACATTCAGTGCTAGCAGGGCTACAAACTCTCTTGACACCAAATGCAAAGCCATACAGCCTTCTGACAAGACTCAAGGCTGCCAGGTGCTAGTCGTGGCTGTGACTGTAGCACGGTGACTCGCATGAGGGGCTGGGGGAGATGAGGAGGTTAGAGAGTGGTAGGACTGATGATAAAGCTGTTCAAAGCAGTTAACAAGATAAATTACACTGTTTGTACTATGATGCTGGGTTGGCAGCCATGGCTTTGCATTAGGGGTTCGGTTTCATTTCCCTTGGTATGTGTCTAAAGAGGATGCTGGCTGTCACGTAAGGATGAGTCTTCCAATGCCTTCTGCCATGTGCCTGGGCTACGTCCTCCCATGGTTTTCTGGGAAACTCAGCAGAGCAGAAGCACTTACTGCAGGATGAAGAGCAGGTTAATGGGGCTTTAGAAAACCCAGACACATTCCTAAGCATGCAGAGCAAAAGCAGGGTGACATGGACTCGGGAAAAGCATGTAGGCACTAGGGGCTGTGCAGGGCTAAGCCCAGGGCTCAAACATGGGGAAGTGCTTAGTTAAGCCTCTAAGATACACTTTTAATGGTGCTGCTACAATGTAGGGTAACTGCATTGGTGTGATGTCTCAGAGAAGCCCTATATTGCTCCTGACCACGTGAAATCTATCTATGTATGAACAAAGGCTGTTGGTTTCTAAGGCTACCTATCCATTACTTCAGAGGAATGAATGCAAGGGCTGGAGGAGAAAGATGTTAGAGCAGCAATTATGTGAGGTTGTATTAAGGAGCCACAGCTGGCCACTTAGCTTTTCATTAGCAACCATCTCTAGGTTCAAGTCAGGAAACCCTAGAAATCTGTGGAGGAAGCCTGAATTAGCAAAATTGTGAGGACAGTTTTGAGATCACATGTTCAAATGATTAATTAACTTTTGGAAAAACCACCTGCTGATAGATCCATATCAAGCCTTTGAGACTGCAGGGATCAGACCACTGCAGAGTGGGATGTGATCCCAGGGCTATGGTGTGGCAGAGGCCATAACAACATAAGCACCCCTCTGCCCCAACAGAGCCTGCTGCAGAAGCCAGGCTGCAAATCCAGTGTTAGACCCGCTTTAGAAAAATACAGGGTCTGAGTTTGCAGAGATAACGAGGTATAATTTTTGAATGATGAAGGGCATATATCAATAGAAAAACTGTAACAGCGTGTTGAATCCTGCTCGCTTGTCCCTTCATTTGTTATTTTGTACTTAACAGCCTCTAACGGCATCGTGTCCCCACTTCAACATGAAGATCCTTTTTAACTTGCTGACCTCAAGAAGCTACTGTGAAGCTGAGTTCATTAAGCTTTGAAGTTTTCAGCCTTAGCAGAGGCTGAAGAACTACCTGCATATAAAGCACCGTTGAAGGAGCACAGTGGTGTTTTATTAAAGCAACACATCACACGTTAGATACTCTTGTAGCACCAGTCCCTAGAAATAAATAAATAATCAGAGTTAGCGATTTTTATTTTATTATTATTTTATTTCTTTTAGGGGATTTTGCCACTTACTTGAGAGAAGTGCTTCAGAATAGGTACTAAGTACTTAGGCTGAAGAAGACTTCTTCAGCCTTTCTGCTGCTGATTCGGTCTTACTGCAACACGCAGGACTCTTGCAGCTCTTATTGCTGTATGATGCAATGAGTGACAAACACTACTTAGCATAGTGAATGGGGACACTGTCCCTAGCTTAATCTACCTAATGCCCCCACTGCAAGATATAAATAGATTAAGAGAGAAAATCCAATAATTTCTCCATTCTCCCACCAGAGCAATACACATTACATGTTCCTTGCCATCTAATTGCATTACCTGGCAGGGATGCAATAAACATTTAATGGCAGTCACAGTCATCTGTCACTTCCCTTTATATTGGTAATGTTCAGTATGATTTACGTGCTTAACACTGTACATTTTCAGGGGGAGGGAGGAGAATATGAGTAACACACATGAAAGAAGTTCTGCTTTTAGCTAAAAGATTTTCTTTAATTAGGGTTAAGAAAAAGGAAGGCTTGAGTACCTGGTACTTCTGAAGTACCTTAATTAATACCTCATGAAACTGGGATGGGACTTTAAAAGTCTTGGGCATGATTTGTCTCCAGTGGTACTTCAGCGTTGCACAGGTGTAATGCCACTGAAACTAAATTGGAGTCACACCATTTAGTGAAGTGCAATAATTAGAAGTGGCTTAGGGAAAAGGTTTGAGTCCCGCTCTAGCTTGTTACTTAGACATCTTCAGAAATTACTGTATTTCAGAGGGAGGTGCAGTGGGTGCTGGGAAGCAACGTGTTCCGATATATGCATATATTTCCGGACATAGTGAATGTGATTGATCTAAACAGTGAATTTTCTATTACCTTCAAGGACAACAGGGTAGTTCCATCATGAAAGTCTGTTAGAAATGTGGAGACCATGAAATATATTGTTCATGTTGAACATTTTAATGGAAAGGCCACAAATCCCTGTGGATGTGTTAATATCAAATTATTATTTTTTTTTTCCCCTAGGGCAAGGTAGGGGGAAGATGCTCAGACATGTTTCTCATAAAGCTGCTCTGCTTTGTCTTGTGTAGAGTTTTACACATGGAGTTACACATGGAGTGGCAAACCTAGGTGTTTCTAAACCGGGAACAAAAAGCTTTCAGTTTTTCTTGTAGCAGCACCAGGGGCTGTGCTTTTGTATACAAAGACCATGCAGTCTATTGAGCAAAGTGAAATGACACCACTTTCAGAAGAGTCCTCTACATACCAGTGTTTTTTGAGTCTACTAGATAGGCATGAAACGTTTAAAAAAACAAACAAACCCACCCCTCCACCAGTGTAGGTAAGAAAAAAAGCATAAATGAGACACAATAACCAAATTACTGTGAATCAGAAGAGCAATTTTTAAAGCGGCACCAGCTTGTTCCAGGCAGACCACCAGCAAGTTGTCATCTGGTGAAAACTTTTCAGGCAGTGTGAATTTGAGCCGAACAGTAGCCTGCAGGTGACAGTCTCTGTAGCCCATTAACTGTCTCTGGAGGCCTGTAATCCTGCAGCTGAGCCCATTTCTTACTCTTAGAGCTCAGTTCATGTTTGCATTTGCTTTGCTGTGCTTGCGGCTTGCAAGCAAATTGAGGAGCAACTGTGCTCTGCCATATCATGTGGTTCCCAAGCAGTTAGGCAGTTTCTCCAGCTTGTCCTGTTGTTTTGGAGAAGGATTGCCCTGAGATTTTGTCTCTTAATTTTGCTCTCGTACTCCATGTTTGTAGGAGAAGAGAAGGGG
>VZTM01022505.1:87933-98371 GCA_013400555.1 Jacana jacana
ACCCCCCTGCGCCAAAAAAAAAGGCAGTAGTTGGCGTTTTCTTTCCCACAACCTCTTCCTCCCCCAGGTCCTGAGACCCGGCGCTGGCAGGACGCGGCGGCGCGGCGAGGGCGCCCTCTTGCGGCCGGACTGGGAAGTGAGGGGCCGGCCCAACCCCTACCCCCACCNAGGGGGAAGATGCTCAGACATGTTTCTCATAAAGCTGCTCTGCTTTGTCTTGTGTAGAGTTTTACACATGGAGTTACACATGGAGTGGCAAACCTAGGTGTTTCTAAACCGGGAACAAAAAGCTTTCAGTTTTTCTTGTAGCAGCACCAGGGGCTGTGCTTTTGTATACAAAGACCATGCAGTCTATTGAGCAAATGAAATGACACCACTTTCAGAAGAGTCCTCTACATACCAGTGTTTTTTGAGTCTACTAGATAGGCATGAAACGTTTAAAAAAACAAACAAACCCACCCCTCCACCAGTGTAGGTAAGAAAAAAAGCATAAATGAGACACAATAACCAAATTACTGTGAATCAGAAGAGCAATTTTTAAAGCAGCACCAGCTTGTTCCAGGCAGACCACCAGCAAGTTGTCATCTGGTGAAAACTTTTCAGGCAGTGTGAATTTGAGCCGAACAGTAGCCTGCAGGTGACAGTCTCTGTAGCCCATTAACTGTCTCTGGAGGCCTGTAATCCTGCAGCTGAGCCCATTTCTTACTCTTAGAGCTCAGTTCATGTTTGCATTTGCTTTGCTGTGCTTGCGGCTTGCAAGCAAATTGAGGAGCAACTGTGCTCTGCCATATCATGTGGTTCCCAAGCAGTTAGGCAGTTTCTCCAGCTTGTCCTGTTGTTTTGGAGAAGGATTGCCCTGAGATTTTGTCTCTTAATTTTGCTTTTGTACTCCATGTTTGTAGGAGAAGAGAAGGGGCGGCAGGTTTTAGTTTTCTTGTCTGTCAGAAAGTCAGAGTTGGGCTTTCTGGGATCTTTCATGAAAGTATGGGATGAGTAGAACAGAAGTCCAGCACTGGACTACACTGTCCTAAAAAATGCTCCTAGATATTGTGCTCAGTAAAGATAAAACACCCACACAGAGAGGAAGAAAGTGTGAATGTGTGTCTCTGTGTGTATGGAGATTCACTTATGGTTAAACTCACCCCTGGAGTTTGCTGGTGAGTTACCTGCTGTATGGTGCTCTGGGCTTCTGCTAATTTGACAAGGGCACTTCATGCGGTACTATCTGCAATGCAAACAATTACCAAAGGTGGCAAAGCGGCTTCTCTTGTATGAATCACTAAATCATTAACTTCTGTGTTACTGAAAAAAGTATCCCAGCTACTGTTTGTGTCCTTCTCAATCAATATCCCCAGACAGAGTATCCATGTCCTTTATCCCCTCCAGGAATGACTAAACTGTTCCAGCAGCTCCCAATCACTTGGCTAATGGGCACAGGAGCACAGACCTTAATTGTCCCTGACACCAACACAACCGCTTTTCTTCTTTGCATATCAATACTATACATCTCTGTCAGAGCAGAGGCAAATTGAGTTATGAAAACGCTAGGGCTGGTCTCAGAGTACATTACATAAAGTTCAGGGCACACTGACTTGATTCTGCTAACATACCTGGGGTTTTTAATATCCTTCTGAAAGCAGTTATTTGTCATTCCTTGTTGAGCCTGTCTGTATTACACCGCTACAAAGGCGTGCGATAACAATTTCCCGTAAATCCCCTCCTGATTTCAAACTTGGGGTGGGAATCGCTGCCGCACCACGTTTTCACGCCGGGAAGGAGCAAAGAGGAAACGGAGCACTCAGCCAAACGNCCCGGCTGAGGAGCTCGGGGGCGAGGGGAAGGCGGGGGTTTATTCCTTTATTTTACACGGTCGTTGCTTTGGAAAACATTCGGTTGTGTCGCTAGCCTTCTAATGAAGCTTTAGCAGTGAGAAACACTTTAAGCATTCAAAGCATTTTAATGCTTTCCCTAAATCCCCATGAAACAACTTCCTTAGCAATTAAAAATGAAGATTTTACAGCTATTGCTGTCAATCCCTTGCATTCAGTGAATCGGAGGTTTTAAAAACCTGGAATTGGTAATAATTACTGAAGTTTCGACCCTGTTATTTGTGCACGTACACACTGGATTCATCCATGTAAGTGTTGCAAGTGGAATTTCTAGTCACCTTTACCAGTAAAAACCAACTCAGAGAGTTATTCCTTTTATATTTCCCATTCTGTGGTATATCTTGTAACTTTCTACCGGAGGTGAAGGTGCTAACACAGCCATAACAGCTGTAAAACTCCAGGTCCTTTCTTTATGTTTTGAGAAAAGCAGTAACTTGTGGGGTTGGCAGCACCTGCCAGTGTGGCCATGACTGGTTGCCTGATGCGCTGCGTTTGGCGCTGGCAGAGCAGGAACGAGCTCTACGCCATCCCTTACCATCCACTTAAGCAGAAGTACATGCTTTGATTTAATTTTCCACTAATGAGATTAAAATTTTACTTCACTGGAAAGATTGCAAGGATTTCCTGGCTGGCTGTGCAACTGGGATCTTGTGGTGTGAGATGCTGGAAGCATTTTGTTTTGTTTTTTTTTTTACAGGTAACAGGTCTTTGAGAAGTCTTCCTGTTCAAATAATATCAGAACACTCTTTTGAGCCTATATTTATATGGATAGTATAAATAGGCTTTTCTTTTTCATCATCTTGTCCCATATTTAGTGTAGAATGAACCCAAGGCAATTGCCCTGATGCCAATGCCTCCTACACCTACTGCAGCCAGTGCTGGATCTCAGGAAAACTGCTGCGGTGGGAGGGTATGGTGCTCCTAAGACACACAGTAGTCTGTAATGGTCCCCCCAGTTGTGTCATTTCTTCCCACCTCCCTGATTCCGCTCTCTCTGAAAGCATCTGCGTTTGTTCATGAGTGTGGGGAGATGTCTGCTCTTATGTGCTGGCTTGAATATTCAGCTTTGTTGCTGGTTTATTATCATGCTTTAGGCCTCATTAGAAGTTTTGATAGAAGCATGTGCATATAAATACAGTCATTAACACATTTATTATTTGCAAATTTACACTTTGCTTTGACTATTAAACAAACGGGAACTGCCTGTACCAGTATTACTAAACTTGCAGTGATGTAAACTGCCATAACTGCATTCAAATCAAGGGTACCGTGCAATTTAGAGCAATTTGAAAATCTGGCCACGGTATATATTATTTGTTAATAATTTGGGGAGGGAGTTTTATTTATTCATTTGAAGATAAGCTCACAGAAGCCTAGACTGAAAAACAAAGTGAAACAACCTATCATTAATTATATATATAATACATATCTCAGCAACATATACAACAAACCAGTATGAAAAAGTCTTAGCCCTTGGAAATGTGATTTTTCTTTTTTAAAGACAAAAATACATATTTGTATAATATAAAAACTGTGACTCCATCAAAAAAAAAAAAGTGTTTGAAAGCTGTTTTCATACTGTAGGAAGGCATAAAGGACCCTGCTGGAGAAGAACAGCGTAAGGAGCGTTGGATAGAGGTTGCTTAGCCAGCGTTGACTGGCTAGCCCAGAAGGGAACACCCAAAAAAGAAGGGTTCTTAGGGTGGTTCCTTGGTGGATCTTTCGTAGGGGTGATGTGTCAGTCCCTGGTCAGTGTGTAGATCATCCCTTCTGCTCATTTCAGATGTTCTTGGAGATTATATAAAAATATTTGTACGTACAGACACACATGTATACAGTAATGAGGAATGCACAAATTTAGAAAGTAATTTCCATCCTCTGCAGTTAAAATAGAGTTTCTTTTTTTTGGCACTGTGTTGATAGTACGCTTTGAATGCAATATAAGCAGAGGCTCAAGGTTTTGTATTCTTAAAAGAGGCTTTTGATTCTTCCCTTCCCACTGCAGGGCAGAGGACTTGTCACTGTCCCTCTGCCATAACATCTCCCTCTGTTATGGCAGAAGGTCCCAGCTTGCACTCATGTTAAATGTCACAACGGAGCACTCACAGTAGAACAAGACTTGGCATTCAGGAGCTTTAGGGAGACATGTGTGGGCCACTGTACCATCTCAGGAGGATACCCCCTCAGGCTCAGGGCTCAGCAAGGCAGGGTTGAAATCCTTTGACTACCATGGGAGCTGGTGGTCAGAAACCTTGGGAATTCTGTGGCTGTGCAATGCAGGCAGGAATCCTGGTTTTACAGGTCTTATCTGTAATGGGTGGGGAGACTGTTGGCTCTTCCGCACCCACTCTGCCTGTCAGTAAGCGTGCTCTTGCTATGCTGCACTATCTATCATTACCTATTCATCAGAAGCTGTGAGAGTCAGCTGCTTGGTCCTCTGAGTGTTCTGCCTTCCTTTAATGTATTCCTAAATTGCTTAAAAGTTTATTTGTAGCTGTAATAGCCTCTGCTATCCTAATTTCTGTCTGCATGTTTGTAAAATTGTATGTCAGCAGCCATCAACATTTGAAATCATTGCACCATATTTCAATTATATCCCTTTGATGCTGGTAAAGACTGTTTAAGAATAAAATAACAACCAGCACTTAATGCAATCAAAGTTTCCTCAAAACTGGTTTCTACCATCATCACTCATTCAGCATGGTAGAAAACATTTTGTATAATGCTATTATTAGAGTGACTTGCCAGCAAACGATACAAGTTACTATTGATTTTAATACACACAAGTGATTCCTTAAATCCTCAAGTGCTTAATGAAAATTTCAGTGCAATCTTATAAAAGAATTCATGGATGCAAGCTGGATAGCATGCAAAGAACAGTAGATTCTTCTATTCCAGAGTACAACCTGAGATATGGCATGCTTGTTTATCTTAAATACCATGCAGGTAAAAAGATTCATGAGTCTATGAATATTTTTTTTTTTCCCAAAGAAGATCACAAAGGTATGTTTTTAAGACTCTATCTGTACTGGGAAAATTCATGAACTAATTCCCAGGGTTAGTAGTGATATGAGTCTTGGTACTGCCAATGCTTCATACTCAGACCTATTTTTAGCATCACTTCATTTTGCTGTAATGAAAACTATCTGCATTGAGTAGCAATGGGGATTTCTCTGTCTGACCTCATCCTCTAACCTCGTTTCGACTGTTTTAATTTCTGAGCTCCTATATGAACAGTATTCCCAACAAGCTAAGGGGTGAAACAAGGAGAAGAGATATGTGTTCATGATGAGGGAAAGTACTAGCAGGTCTGGTTGATTAATTGGTGTTTTTTTTAAATCAGCGACCTGAAAGAAGGGTGCTGACATTGTAAAAGTAGAAAGCCAAAGAAGAGGATAAAGAATTAGGCTAAAATCCCCAAACCAAACCAAAACAAAAAAACCAAAACCCCCAACCAAAACCTGCAGAAAGGTGTCTGAGAGGGGAGATTGGAAGAAGAGGTATGCAAGGATCATGCCAGGAAGACGGAGATCCCACCGTGTAGTCCAGATCTGCATGGGTCAGCTGGGAAGGGAGAGCCTCTTCACCCCTTTGGCCTTCACTCTCCTCATTGCAGGTGGCAATTTTGCAAGTTCTATATAATCTGGAGACTAGTATGTGCAAAGAACTCCTCTGAGATTGAAAAATTATTTTACTTGTAAACTACAAAGCAGCAGTAAAATCTAATACATCTGAGTCATTAGTAAAGTAGATTAGATTTGAATTAGTGACCTATAGTGAATAATTCCATATGTGACCAGTGCTCCCTGGAGAGATGTTTTGCCCTTTCCTCTGGGTGGTCATTAAGCAAAAGTTACTTTTTTATCTCTCCACCTTATGCATTACGTGCTAAGAGAAGGAAGATATAGAAGGTACACAGAAGAAAGACCTTACTCTGAAAACTGTGCAAACTTGCTAATATTTGTACAGCTTTGTATTTTTCTCGATTCTTTCCTAATTTTTTTTGAAGTCAGAGCATGCTGTGCAGGAGAGACTGGGCACCCATGCTGCAGTGTGAAATTGCAATCAAAACGTAGTTCTTGTTGCTGCCAGTGTTTTGTTGTGTTTTTTTTTCCAGAGATACAAGAGCATTAAGAACATCCTGATGTTTTAACTACTGATGTCCAGTGAGCAGTTTGTCTTAGTTTTGGGCAGCAAAGGAAGCATGAGTGCAGAAACAACTTGCATCTCTCTTTTCTGCTTTCACGATCCCTTTCTTTCTGGAACCTCCATTAGTTGGTCCCTCGCTGCTTCCTTTTGCACCGATTCACCCATGGCAGGCTGTTTCCCAGAGGAAGAGGGAGTGTTGCTTCATCCCATTGGATTCAGTAGAGTGGATGGCTTTACATCCCCCGCCATGATTAGTTCACCCGTTGACACCTTTCTTCTCCTTGGGATGCCAGCTGAGTCAGCAGGATGGCACACCTCCTCTGCGTGCAACTGCCTTAAAGCACAAACTATTCTGCTCTGAAAATTGCTTTGAGATTGTAAATTGCTTTTTTGATCCTTTGGGATGAAAAGTTCTATATCAGTGTATTATTATTAATGACAATAAATTATTCTTGAGGCAGTGGGGCTGCTGCGCTTCCAATGGAGCGAAATGAGTAAGCCCTTTCCCAGGAGTACTCCCCAAATGTGAAATGCCTGCAGAGGAGCCTTGCAGGCAGGCAGCCTGATGTTTCGCTGCTGTGTGTGCATTTTGCTTGCTGAGAATGCCACAAAAAGCAATGGCCCGAAGAGGAGGTGTGCCGTATCGATGGGGGCATGCTCACCAGCAGTGGGGCTGGTACTGGCTCTGTGGCTCACCAGCAGCCTTTGCCAGGAGCAGGCTGTACCAAGGCCCTCTTTGAGAGGCTTGCTGAAGTCCTGGCATAGCAGCTGAAGTGTTTCCACTGTTTGTTTTTCTGGGATCCCTTCCAGTTCCTCTGAATTGGCCTCTTGTTCCTCTGAATCAGTGCCCCCTGGACCTCCACCGCTTGCTTGCATTGCATGGCCAGGGGATTGTTTGAGGCCAAGGAATGATTTGGAGTCAAATTTGGGTAACAGGCAAAGTGGCCATTAATTCCGTCACTAAGTTTCGGCAACACCCTTGTCTTCCGTTTGCTCTAAAACACTCAAGTTCATTACTCAAGGTCAAGAAAGAAGAAGTAAGCCCCTATGCTGTAATCACTGGTTGTGGAGAAGCTTGGTTTGTCCTCCCCTGCTGCTGACTTTTAAATATTCAGGATTTATTGTTTTGAAAGACGCCCTGTGCAAGCGCATATTTCAAAAGGCCGAGGGGCTGACAGTGCTTACCATGTGTTCTGGCATTTCGGGAGCACCATTAGCAAAGTGAGCTTCACAAAGATGCTTTTCAATCGGGAACAATAGGAATGTTCAGTGTGATGGATCTGTGGCCAGGCATGAGCTGGGACAGCTTCATGCAGGCTTGAGAACAGGAGAAGTGGAGGGATGACAAGCCATGTAATGGCAGATTTGTGTGGCAGTTCTTTTCCTGCTGTTTTTACAGTAAGAAGCTAAGGGAAGGGAAACCATTGTGTGCCAGAGAGCCTGTCTTCTGAAAGAAATCCAGACACTGCGGAGAAAAATTGCAAAAAAGAGTCTTGAACCACCCCTCAGCTCAGAAAATACTGAGTTTTCAAGACTGAAATAAAGCCAAATAATGAAAAGTGTTCTCATTGGTTACTGTAATTTTATGCAAAATGTGTTTATTTAGGAATAAATGCATTTGTATTGATGCCAAGGTCACTGTGCTCTGCAAACTTAGGTGTGTAGAGCCTGTAGTTGCATATTCATATTTTCGTAGGTAGTAGTCCTTCTTGGGCCTCTTTGTGCATGTGTCCTATTTTCACACCTGCCTGCATGCCTTCTCCAGGAGGGGGGTGATGGCTAGTTTTTTAATAGTAAGATGGCAATAAGCTGATAAGATTGTCCTTCTGGTTTTACTTTTCTACCAGTCTGGAAGCATGTAAGTGGAGTCAGTCCCCTGGATATCAAGAAAATGTTCTGAACAACAGAAGTATCTTTTTCCCACTTTAAAATAAATGGGTGAGGATCAAAGCAGCTACGGGTTTGGCTTGCTGAGAGGCAGCACTGACAAGAAGAGGGTTTAAGTTTTATGCATCTTTTTTGCTTTTCTTCTGCATAAATGTTTATATGAACTTTCAAATATACAAAACCAGGGGGTTTTAACTGGCAAATAATGGTTTATGTACTACCTACTCCACGCCTGTGTGAGAGAAGAGGGGAGTGAGAGAAGGTAGCAAAGCATTTTCTTTTCCATAAGGCTGAGAGCCCATGTCCAAGGATAGCTCTAAGAGTTGTGCATCTGGGCAGCTTTCCCATCTTCCAGTAGTAGGAGATAACAAGGGAGGTACCAAGTAGGAGATACCAAGCAGTTGGTAAGATAACAAGGGGAAGCAGTTGGAAGCTCTCCTGGGTCTGTTCTGAATTGCACAGGTGGCAGACTGAGATCTCTGGTTCAGATACAGTGCTGTCTGTGTATGTGCCTTTGAAAGAGGCTGATTTGGAAAGCCAGTGCAGTTAGTTTTAAGGTGTGTTCTTGTGAACAGATGTAAATTAATGAGATAGTAGGGTTCTCCGTAGCTGTCGTCGTTTGAGACTATAAGTGCAATCAGATATAAACAGACACAATGGTTGGGATTTTGGTGTTGTAGGCCTGATCCTTCATGGAATTGCTTTGTTCTAACCATGGCTTTCAAGGACAAGAGGTAAATGAGAAATGCAGCTTACTGCAAGATGCAGTATCATCTCAGAAAAGGTGAATATAATAAACACCAAACCACACAAACTAGATGACATCTTTGCTGTGGTGTTCTTCATTTGGAATGAACTAGAATTTAATGTCCATTGCAGCAAAACATCCTTAAGAATTTTAGGCTGCCATACCGGTATTTACAGGTTTCATCAGTAAAATGGAAGAATATAGACCTAAAGAACCAATGTTATTATTGAAGGCTGTAAATTAGATCTCAGGGACAATACAGGGTTCAGATTTGCACTTATGATTTTTAATTTTGTTGAAAACTGACTGCAGTTGTCATCCCCTCAAAGATGGGAGGAGTAGATGGCCAGGGACCTATTCTCTTTTTGTCTCTGCTTTTCTCAATTTTATTTTTTTTTTCAATGAGACAAAAATAAAGGAAACATTTATCTCTTTTTGTAGAGAACAATTTAATGTGACCAAANTAGGAAATTAAGAGCAAAAGGGAAGTCAAGCAGAACTGTTCTACACAGAGGGAAGCAAACATATGGAATAAGTTGTAGAGTAAAACCATCAAAACCAATATGTGAGTTGCAGAGAGACAAAGAGGGTGACATGTTTATTGTGAACAGGGAGGGGGTTCTGAAAATGCAGAAACAGATGCAAATAAGGGGAGCTGAAAAAATTTAAAGTGGATAGACTTGATTTTGTGGGCATAGTGTTATTTTCCTGAGTGATCAGTTTATATGGACCTGTAATGTAAGGGAGAAATTTATTTTTACACTGAAGTTTCCATTTAACTGTGCCTTTAGAAAACAAAGGAGCATAGAGATGGAAGCCTTCATTTTTCTTGCAGCTACTATTTCAAGGAGTTTCATTTCACATCAGCTGTTATTGGGATCTAGTGACAGTGGTTTCAGTGGACCTGGGTATTTTATACCAGTGGGAAGGTTTTTGTTTAGGTTTGCCCCTCCCTCTGAAGTTGACGGTTGTCCACTGGAAAAAAAGTCTGCTGATGCTGTGATTTTGGTGCTTAGGCAAGATACACAGCAGAAGGAAAAACTATCTAAAGAGTGTGTCATCTTCACACCACTTGGCATGTAAGGGGTTCAGCCTTGACCCTCTTGGCAAGTCTGCTAAGGGAAGGAGTGGACAGCCTGCACAACTGAGAAATAAGGTATCCGTATGACAAAGGAAATGATTGAGAATGGGCCCTGCCTTTCCAAGAACTGGTCAGTCTGCTTGCCTTTTTTTTTCTCCCAGATTCGGGAAAAGCGTAGGGTGTCTTTAAATGGGAGTTTTAATGATCTGAGTACTGCCAGGGAGTCCAGCTTCCAGACCTTCCTTTCCCTGCAAAATCGGCCTCTTCCAGGAGACTGCTCTGATCGCAAAGATAAGGCTGTTTTGTGAGAAACCATCCCCTGCCCCCTGGGGTCTTCTTTGTGAAGTGTGCTGAAATGAAGAGCAGAAGGACAGATCCTTTGGTCCAAAGTAATAGTGAAAAAGAAAGGAAGCGTGACCTGAGTTCCACTAATTATGACTCTGAGCACAGAGATCGAAGGCTTGGGGTCTGGTCTTTGCCCCGGTCTTTGCCCCCATGCCTTTTTTTTCCTTGATGTGAAACAATCCCATAAGTGTGATAGCTGGTCTGTGGGTATCCTAGCAATGGAACGTGCAGCCTGGAAAGATTGTCTGCTGCTTTGCATCAGAGCTCTCCTTATTTTGTGCTTAAGTGTCCTGGCAACGTTAGTCTTTGTATCTTCTCCTAGGTCTTAGAAATTCCTGG
>VZTM01022505.1:99385-124025 GCA_013400555.1 Jacana jacana
AAAAACTATCTAAAGAGTGTGTCATCTTCACACCACTTGGCATGTAAGGGGTTCAGCCTTGACCCTCTTGGCAAGTCTGCTAAGGGAAGGAGTGGACAGCCTGCACAACTGAGAAATAAGGTATCCGTATGACAAAGGAAATGATTGAGAATGGGCCCTGCCTTTCCAAGAACTGGTCAGTCTGCTTGCCTTTTTTTTTCTCCCAGATTCGGGAAAAGCGTAGGGTGTCTTTAAATGGGAGTTTTAATGATCTGAGTACTGCCAGGGAGTCCAGCTTCCAGACCTTCCTTTCCCTGCAAAATCGGCCTCTTCCAGGAGACTGCTCTGATCGCAAAGATAAGGCTGTTTTGTGAGAAACCATCCCCTGCCCCCTGGGGTCTTCTTTGTGAAGTGTGCTGAAATGAAGAGCAGAAGGACAGATCCTTTGGTCCAAAGTAATAGTGAAAAAGAAAGGAAGCGTGACCTGAGTTCCACTAATTATGACTCTGAGCACAGAGATCGAAGGCTTGGGGTCTGGTCTTTGCCCCGGTCTTTGCCCCCATGCCTTTTTTTTCCTTGATGTGAAACAATCCCATAAGTGTGATAGCTGGTCTGTGGGTATCCTAGCAATGGAACGTGCAGCCTGGAAAGATTGTCTGCTGCTTTGCATCAGAGCTCTCCTTATTTTGTGCTTAAGTGTCCTGGCAACGTTAGTCTTTGTATCTTCTCCTAGGTCTTAGAAATTCCTGGCTTCTTGACCAAAAAGTCTAGCTAATATATAAGGTCTTTAATAGATTGCTTACTACTATAATTAGAAAGTGCATAGTGGATAGTTTTTCACTTTTAAGATTGTCTTTTTTACAGATTATTAGCAAATACTGTATTTGAAGAATTGCGTCAAGCTGTAAGCTGGGAAAAAACAGCCCTGGTTGTGAGCTGGGCCCAGCCACAGTGGCATTTAGTTTCTTGTCTTCTTTTAAAAAAATTGCCTGTTTCCCAAGAAGAAAAAATTGTCAACAATACGTGCATTTCTATATCTGCTGGAACTGTTTTCTATTAGATGACGTGTGACTGATGATTAATTAGTTGCTTTTGTTTCGGCTTTAAGGTTTGTGCAAGCAACAGTGGGAAGAGGAGGGGGTTTCAAGCTGGTATTCTGCCAGGGGTTGTCATTCATATGGCTGACAACTCCATCTCACTAGAAGGCCATATAATAATGTATTTCAAAATAAAAAGTCAGTTAAGGGGACATTCATCAGCTTGAGAGTGTGTTCAAAGTGAGTGTCAGGCATGTAATTCAAGAGCGCGTCAAAGTAGGGCTCCTGAGAGAAGAATTAACAGGAGAGAAACACAGCCAGTGCTCCCTGTGTCCTTCCATACCTACCTTTCTCTTACAGGAGAGAGGTGGCTTTTTGTCTCTGTGTCAAAGACTACGGATCCAGCATTACTGGCTGTCCCTGAGCACCACAGCCTGTTAGCACCAGTGCAGGTTCAGCCAGCTGGCGGTACCCTTCCTTCTGCACCTCCTTTCCTTGGACAGAAAGGGAGAGCACTGATTTCACTGATGGTACTTTCACACTCAAAATGTCTCCATTAACATGACATCAGCGTGAGGTAAGAGCTGGTTCCAGAGTGCTTGCCAGCTGGTATCCCACACTCCCATGGTAAGAACAGACAGCAGATGGGGTGATGTGGCTCTGCTGTGTGCGCTGTTGGTTTGACAGCAGCAGATGTTGCATCCCTGAATCACCTGCACACTTCTACTTTACAACCTGATCTCGTTCTTGATGGTTGCCTCACCCTCTCATTCCCACCACTACAGGTGCCTTTCAAAGATCAAGGTTTGGGATCCTGCTACAAATTGGTGGTGTTTTGCCATGGTCATGAGCCCTCACTCACTAGCCTGGGATCTAGTCACAGTCATGTGAGTGTTAGGAAGAGTACTCAAGTCCTTCAGCAAACTGAATACTTTTATTTATATTTTCTGAATAAGAAAATAGGGTGAAACCAGCACATGTGAACTTGCTCTTAATGCTGGTTGAGGATGACTCTATCAGTTCTTGTCTCAGTCTTTAAATTAGGCTTGCCATTTTTTCCTTTATTACTTTGGACCAATATAAAGAGATTTTCTCTTACCTTGCTGCTCCTGTGCAACGTGCCTGCTGTTCTTGGTCTCGGTCTGGATCAACTCTTCCGCTATTCTGTGACAAATGGACATTTTGGTCTCACCATCATCTTATCTAACATCTCCATCAAAGCATAGGAGCCAGTGGAAGTTTTAAACCCAGTTTGTCTTGATTGTATTTGGACTAGGAATGCACTTTGATCTTTTGTGCTGTAAGTGGAATGCTCTTTCCTGAGAGTTTTGTCACTTTGGGTCCAGGAACATAGGGCTTGACAATGATTCTGGTTAGAAGACTGGAATGATCTCTGTATGCTGTCCCCAAACCAAAAATGTCTGACAACTGTGGACAAGACAATCAAGGTGCTAGCAGTGAACATACAGGTTGTTTTCACCTTTAGATAGCTGGTAAATGAAAACTGCTCTCCAATTCCTCAAAGAGGAACGTGTTAGAAGCTATTAGCTAAAAGCTTTCTGCCTGACAGCATTAATTTCTTATTCATTTCATTAAAGGGACATTTTTGTAGGGACTTGTAAATTACAGCATGCTCCTAGAAGAATAATAGCTTCAGGAAAACATGTAATAGTTCTCCTTAATCAGAAATGGAGAATTGTTGTTTATCCAACTGAAGAGCTAGGGATCACATAAGCTTGATTTCTGTTTTCCACACTAAACAATTATACATATTTTTTTTGACCTATGTTTTAAGAGAAACGTATTTCTGTAATGTATATGCCTATTTGGCTATTTGTTCTGGACATTTTTATGTTTCTTTTTATACTCCTATATTGGTCTCCCTCCCTCTCCATGCTCTTCCTTGAGTATGACACATCAGCCAAAAAAGAAGCAACTTGAGCTATTGGATAAAACAGAATTCTGTCCCCATGGGGTAATGCAGCAGGCATTATCATTTAGCTAAAAGCTGATGATAAAACCTTGTGCCAGAACTGAATGATTCCTATCTTAGGCACATAATAGATCAGGTGGGAGTTTCTACTGGTGCTTGCACTGTGATGCTGAAGATCAGCTCACACTAACTCTACGCATGTAAATAATTAACACAAGGTGGAAGGAGATCCAGAATTAGACCACTGATTCTAGTGGGGCTTTTCAGAGAATGGTGAATGCAGACTGGCTGGAGATAGTTAGGACTGTGATTTTCAAAGACATTTAGATACTAATTCTTCAATGTTCAAGACATTCTAGATACCAGTGAAAGGTATTTTGAAATAAGAGTTCATTTTAAATGAATATGCCAGAAACTTGAGATTTTTTTTCTTTGTCCCCTGAGGTACCATTTTCCTGCTTAGCTTGGCCTATGTCAGCTTTTAATTGGGTTTCGAATGGCTTGTACTGTGGAGTTGTGATTCCTTTTGCATTATCTTCTCTGTGCTTTGCAATTAAGAACAGTTTTATTACGTGTTCCTGCAGCCTGTATGTTTAATTAAGCACCAGAACCTCAGTTTACCACAAAGGGTTTTGTTTTCATTGTAAATAAATAAAATAAAGCAAAGAGGATTTAAATATAATAGAATAAATACATTCCTGAAATAACATAGCAATTTAGTAGCTGTAATCCTTGCGTATTGCTTGTGTGCTTATGAAGACTGGCGGCATACTACAGCATATCTTGGTGCCTCCCAAAACCTGTCTGCTTGTGCTCTTTCCTAAAAGACTATGATGCAGTAAAGCTAGAGGCTATTTCATGGAAGTTAAATACATGAAGTTCATTTTTTGGAGTATGTACTGTGTATGTTGCTTAGAAATGCAAATGATTTCTATTGGTGAATTTGTAGTGTGATGGTTGGGTGGAGGTGGGAAGAGTTATCTGGAGATGGAGCCAGAACCATGGTGGTACCAGTTGCAGGCTATGATAAGCACCTGCTTTTCCCTTAAAGAGTCCATCAGCATTTCTAGCCTGCCTGCATAGACTCCCCTGGAAAAGGACAAAAAAACATCCCTGTTTGGACAAAATGAAAACTGAAAAGCATATACAGATGGATCTGCACCTTTTAGTTGGCTTCCTTGCTTTGGTCTCAGAAATGTATATTTACAGATCACAGTGTGGCAGGGATTCAGAGAAAAGAGATGGGCCCTCTCTGTCAAGGCAGAGGGCAAGAAACTTGTGATTAGTGCCGCAACGAAATCATACTTTTCAGTGCTAATGGCTGACTTTACTAATAGTGGTGTCTGCACATGGGGAGGAGCAGAACGAAGAAGTAACTGAGAAAACCTTTTTTTTTTTTTTTCTCTCTTAGACATATGAAGTGTGGTGTACAGTGCTGTTGCCTATATTGCATTCTCCATCTGGCTGGTTACTGAAAACTCAGATTCTCCTGGGCTTTTCTGAGTTATTTACTTTAATATTCTGCCTTTTATAGAAAAGATTATCTTACAAACTGGATTCTCCATAGTGGATAGATTTTTATGGTTTAATCCTGTTTTTGATATCTAATTCTATTTTTTCCCCTTGAATTCAATATCATTTCCCCTGACACACATACATAAACATGCACAGAATTTCATGTCTTTTTTTTTTTTTTTTTTTTTTTTTAAGGATTTTCCTACNTTTTTTGTAGCAGTAGTAGTGTCTCATGCAGAGATTCTTTTCTTACCACACTTCATTGAGAAATAGCTCCTGTGGGATTCAGAGAATTGTTCTATACCTCCAGCTTAGGGACTGAGAAATCGCTTTGCGCCTTGTTCCCTTTAAATGGGGACTACAGTCAAAGTCCAATTAATACAAAGGGAATCCTTCCATTGATTTCAGTTATCTCTTGGTCAGGCTGTCTGTCTTTTATGCTTCATTATCACTGAGTGTATCATAATACGTATATTTATCCTACTACAAGTTTGCGAGGTAAGGAGACAGAAGTCTTTCCACTTTATTGATGGAGATTTGAAGTACAGCAAAATTAATTGTTTGGTCTGGCAAGAGACTGGATTCAGTTGTTGAATCCCTGGGTTAGATAAATTCTGAAGTGTTGTCACCAAAAGGCCCTGCCAAGTCGCCGTGGGTGCTGGTGAAATGTACATAACCTTTATGCAGATGACGCAGTTCACATGAAGTAGTATGGAAGCAGTTGTGGGAGCACAGCTTGGATTCCAGAACTAGCTGGTGGCTTCTGAAATGATAGCCTTAATTGAGAACAGCAAATCTTCCCCCTCTCCCTCTCCCTCTCCCTCTTTCCCTGCTCTTTTTCTCCCGGATACACACTTGGCATTATGCTCAGTGGCATATATGCAATGAGGGTAAAATCCACCCCGCACAGAACGTTGCTTGGTGGCTGTAGGACTCTAATGAGAGATTATGGAGCCCAGTTATCTGGAACTGAGCCTGGGTAGGGAATGGCCAGTGACATACTCTGCTTTTTTCCTGTGAGATTTCTTGCAAGATGTTGGTCCTTCAGAAGAGGGCTCAGGGTTGAAAAGCCCTAAGCTGGCAATTATGGTTTTGGGGTGGTTTTGCTTCTTTTAGTCAGAAGGTAACTGGTTGGTCTCCAGAGTGGTCGGTGACAGAATTCTTTGTGTTGTGCCTAGGCTTGGAGGAGGCAGGTCTTCCAAACTATTGCCAAAGCAAAACAACTGGAGTTTTGTCTGTTCTGGGATCACGCCAGGGGCTTTCGCTGTTCTTCCTCTATCCCACCCATCACACTCACTAGTACAGCACTGCATTGTGCAGTGAAAAATGGATTTCTTCTAGTTTAGGTATTTAATTTTATGTGGGAAAACTATGGTTTTCTTCTTTACTTTGTAAGACATCTGTGTAAAGGTTCTGTTATGCCTTAGGCAAAGCACTGTGAGATTTAAAGCAGAAAGCTTAGGACTGTTTAGTCTTCCCATTAGGCTGAAAGGAGTTTAGATTTCCCCTGATTGACCACTGAACTCTCCCTTCCTCCCTCCTCACATCAGCTCTACTTCTCTGGCCCAGATCAATGTCAGTAGTTAAATGGATCGGTTATTTGAAAGCTGTCTGTTGACCTTTCTTTCATGATTGATTGCATGAAAAGTGCACAGGAGTGTGGCTTCCAGCTAGGCGAGCAGTCACTGCTGACGGCTCTCTTTCACCACTCCCCATAGCCCACTAGGATTTCCCACAGAGGAATAGGCTGCCTGCAAAGATGCCGGACCAGAGAGTGCTCTCAAGTAACCATAATGAAGCTGAAAGCCAGCACTAGTCTTCCTCAATGGCCGAGAGGAATTATTTATGAAGAGGAGACCAGGGCTGAGTGGTTTACTGGTCTTCAAAACACTTCCTGACCGGAGGTTTGGAATCAGAGAGGCATAAGAGCCTTGGGTGGCAGTTGCCTACAGGTGTTGGCAGGTGTCCTACCAAAAACAAGGAAAGAGGATAAAACCAGGGCCATCTGACTGTTTCTGGTGCACACACCAGCATGCACTTGCCATCTCACATGCTCACCAAATCGCACACGTGCTGTCCTAGCCCGGAGAAATAATTAACTTTTCTACATTTCAATATGCATTTGAAATACAAAAACAGCCTGCAGGAGCAGATGCATAGAATTAGTCTTTGTGCAACTCTTCCCTCTTATGCTTTCCCAGTCTAAAAACTAATGTTGTCAGAGCTTTAATTTGTTTTAAATCTCCTGTAACCAATTCCATGGTAACAGGTTTTGATTTCTGGCATATGGAACATTTTAGTTGCTCCCAATTGTTAGCATTATGAATAATAAACCCACCTTTTAACTCTTAAAATAAAGTTTGACAGTGCAGTAAGTGACGTTCTGTTTGCACAGAAGCAGAGAATACAAATTACACTAAATCAGGTAATGGGAAGCTGATGTATGATGATTATGTTGTTTCATCTCCCAGTTTTTAGTAGGTTGTGCAGGATCGGTAATTCACTGCATGATCTCCCTTTTAAATCACTTTCTTAATAAACATGTAACAACACTATCCTGGTGTAAGGCACAACATGACTCTGTGCTTAATCTGTATTTTACAAACCAGCAATACACCACAAGTAATGAAAAGGTTCATAATGTTAGTGCTTGATTCTGATTATCAGGGAATTGCTCTCTGTAGAGTCTGGGGTGACATGGAGAGCTGGAGAAGAGGGCAGAGCAGGTTGAGAATTGAGGTTTCTGTTGATAAATACCATGTACTGAGGCCTAGGCTGGTGCATGAAATAACTATTTTAACCTAGGTTAATGGTGGATGGCAGACAATTTGGCAATTGGAAAAATGGTTGGGTTTTTCTGGTGGCAAGGATTTGCTGTGAACTGGCTTCTCTGTGGCCCATCAGTGCTCTTCAGATCTAGCACTGCAAGGTGGTCCTGCTGAAAGGTTAGACTTATCCCTTCACAAGTGGTGGAGAAAATGGCTTGTGGAGGAGCTCTGAAAGGCATGAGCTGGGAGTGAGGAGTGAGGGGGGTTGTTAAGAGACTCAGGTCTGATCCTGCTTCCAACAGAGGGAAATATTTGCAGCCTGCTCTGTTAATCATTTGGAGCATGATGTGGTGGAAGGAGAGGCAAACAGCTGAAAATGTGAGACCTACCTCCTGCAAACAGCAACCTGTATAAAAGCCACCCTACATTTCAGCTGCTGTTACTTAACACCAACAGATGAAGACAATATAAACCAAGTTTAGGTCTAGGTAAAGCTGCTAGTGGTAGTTTTGCTACATTACAGGTATGACAACTTTGCATGACAAAGCCACTGATTTGAATGTGATTCCCACATTCGAACACGGGAATGCAAAGGGCTTGGGAAAGGTAGTTTGTAGTATTTATGATTAACTAACTTTGCCTTTCTGGACACTGGAGTCTGATTTGGGGTTACCATAACTGATGTGCTGCTGTGTTGGTTCCCGTGGTGGGGGAGCTGGAGAAGGACTTGAGAGCCCAGTTCTGCAGCCATCCCTAACTGCTGCAACAAGGTGGGCAGAACCATCAGAGCTCTCAGCTAAGAGAAGATCTTCCTGGGCCATCCAAGACTAAGGTGCCTCCATGTAGCTGAACACCCAAAAGTGAAATTGTAATAGGGAAAACCCCACAGATCCACCTGAAGGATACTTGTACTATGCTGTGATTAACGGCATCTCCATGTTCTCTCCATTAGTTTTTGTAGAAGTGGTATATGGCTATTTTTGTCCAGCTAAGACATGTAGTTGATGAATTGAGTTCTCCTCTTCCCATACACTCCTCCATACAACACTCATTATGGCAAAACTCTCCATTATGACAAAACTCTGGATTTGCCTTGAATGCCCTAGTAATTAACAAATGCCATCAGCATGCCACTAGTTGCTGATGTTGGAAAGTAATAGTGGAGAGGGTTCACTGTCACTTTCACATCATCCTCTAAATGGCCTAACAAAACACCAGGGAGAGCTGTTTCAAGGTTAATAAAAGAACTGTAGCTCTTATACTTGATAGAAGTGCTTGCTCATCTACCCAGTCAAAACTAATACCTTTCTTTTTCCTAAGGGATGAGGGATCAAATGGTGATTTACCAAATTACGGGGAAGTGAGATTATTTCAGACTCTAAAAAGAGTATAATCAGGAATAGACAATTTATTTCTTCTCTTGGTGCAAGATAATTTAAAGTTATTCTCTGTACTGAAAGGGGGAGGGAAGAAAGGAAGGAAAAAGGAGACAGGAACAAAATAATTTAAAAAAAAAAATAGTTGGCAGCTCTCCAGCCTTCTTGCTAACACAGTTAGAACCTGGTGCGTGCTCAGTCTGCACCGTCGCATGTTTCCTTGCCCTGCTGCTTCATCTGGCATAACTCCATGGACAACACCTGTTTCACTTAGGGTGCCTTGGTTGGGTGACGGGTGTTAGGCAAAGCAACTTCATGGTATTTAAGAAATATTTCCATAGCTAAAATTAGCGGGAGAGTTGGTGTGTGTTAGAAAGGAGGCTGGCATTTACTCGACCCGCTCATTCTGATAAAGATGGAATGGTAGTGAAAGCCTCCAAGGCTGACAGCTGTTATTTCAAGGACTTGAGGAAGTGGACAACACACTGAATGCTATGAACAGCAAAAGGCTTGGACTCATGCAAGACTGTCACAGAAGTGGCTCTTCCTTCCTGCTGAGCTTTTTTAGCAAAGTTGTGAGGAGAATCTAGAGAAAGCATCTCTACATCAGTTTAATGTCCACTGGGAGAGTGCCTCCCTCTTTCCAACAGTTTTTCAGGTTTTTTTCCAGTATTTTTTTTTCCAGTCTTTCTTACATTGTTTTTAAAATATATACTTTTCTGGCATTGAAAAAGAGACGCTCATCTGTTGTAGAGATGTAGTGAGGGGCTCCAATAGGGCTAGAAACTATAAACCTATTTAGGATTACAGTGCTGTTCACAGGAGGACTAGTTACTAGAGAGTAGCCAACACCAGTCAGTTTGGGTGCTCAGGTGTCGAGTCACCATTCTGTCTGACTTATACCAGGGATTTGAATTTCAGTTTCTACTGAAAAACAACCACTGAGTATCCTGGCTATGGCCTGTTGGGTTCATTTCTGACTCAGAAATTGTATGTTTGACCTGAAGAAAGAACTGGCAAAAGATTCAGAGAAATAAGCTTATTTCATCAAATTGTTTTCAGTATGGGTACTATGCCAATTTTCTTTCAGGAGGGACCAAGAGGAATAAGTCTAAAAAGTTTCAACCAACCTAATAAAGAATGAAACAAAATATAGATTTCATATCAGTACCTACTCTCCCTCCCTTCCCCGGGGATTCTTTCATTGCTAAAGCTGAGATAAAATGATGACTCTTTACAACAAGCGCTGGGGAAAATCATCCCAACCACTGTGTCCTTGCATGGTCCTCCAGACCCAGCACTAAAGGGAGTCCTCGTGTCCCTTGTGTCTCTTACTGATCTTGCCACTTAGAGCCCACAGGCAACTTCTGAGCACACATTTATAACTCAGGGAAGTAGCTACTCAGGGTTGGTGCTGCACTTTGTTGGTGGGGAGTTATTCCTGAGTATGGTACTTGATTCTCTCACAGGGTCTCACTTTGCACCCAAGGTAACAGCACCTTACCTTTGAATAAAACTAGGGTTGGTGAAGAATTGTTTTGATAGCTGAACAGAAATGAAGAGGATGTGAAGCTTTCCCCATTCCTTCCTTCTTCCCATGTAGCACAGCACAGCACATGGGGAGCTCTCCTCCCCACCCTGCCCTGGGGCCCCTGACTGTACCCAGTGGTGCAGTGCTCTGCATCCACATTTCCACAGGGACTCCAGCTATCCTTCCCATAGCATCTCCCCATGGCTACCTGATGCCTGATAGACAGGGGAGTGAATATGCTTTCCTGTCTGCTGCTGATGCAAGGATGGCATCAGATTTTGCTAAAGACCATATTTCAGCTGGTTTATTCCCCAAATGGGCCCTTCCCCATTCGTAGGCAGAAAGCAGTTGGTTGATGGAAGACATACAAGAGCTATTTAACTCCCTGCCAGCTTAGTATAATAGCCTAGACCAGTGTGCTGTCTTGAAAAAAAAAAAATAGGGGGAAACATATCAGGTGATCTGATTTGTTTTCATTTAGAGGGAGAAATGGAGATATTTTGAGAGATTAAGTGCCTATGTCTGGGTAGGGGGTCTGACTGGAGCTCAGAGCTGAATTTACTCTTGCCCAGTCATGTAACTGGAGTTTAAGACTTTTTCTAACCTTTGAACAAACTGTGTTTAAAGCCAAACAGCTACAGTTCTTTCTGGCATGGCTTCTTGCAAATCAACCCAGTAAATCCAAAGATATTGGGAAGTTTAAGATTAAACCTACCTCACAATATCCTGATTTTCCTGAAGTCTCCTACTGAATTTTGAGAACATAATTTCTATTTTAACATGGTGAAAAGTAGCAGCGGGTTTATTTCTTTGTAAATGCCAAATCTAATATTTCAAAGAAGGCTCAAGATGAAATGAAAATGAGAGCAGAAGGGTACATAGCTGTCATTAGCCTTAAGATTGTTTATGAAAACCCGAGATGACCTACAGCTTTAAATGACATTGATTGGCGTACTTTAACTTTGTGCTAATGGACTAATGACTTGCAAAGCTCTGACCGTTCAAAGGAAAAAAAAAAAAAAAGACAGGCATCTGTGAAAGATGTTGATTGCAATCTGTGGTATTCAGCTGACTTTTCCAATAAGTGTTAAATATGCAGGACACTGCATAGAATTGTAATTGTTGCTATTTAAAAAAGAAAAAAAAAGAAGAAGAAAAAAGTAATTTCTCAAGCGACAGTCTTTTGTCTTTAGTGCCAGAAATACGTGTTGAAATTAGTGCTTTCAACTGTAGCCTCTCGACACTAGAGGCAAACCTTGCTACAATTCAGCAGCATGAAGCGTCTGAACAGTCCTTCTAAATCTTCAGTTTTAAGGTAAGAGGACTGAGGGAATAAAGCTAAAAAAATAAGACAAACCCCCTTCCTCCTCCTGCTGCAAGACACATGCCAACTACCTTTGATTCCTGTTTTCCCCCTTAACTCAGTTGGATGTGTGGGATAAAAGGGAGGGTAGGATTTTACTTAAATTTCCAGTGTAGTGGTGACTGTTTCTTCTCTTTTTATTATCCTGGGTAAAATGTGCCACTACAAGAATCCTTTTGAGACATGAAATACTGCTGAAAGGTCACTGTTTAGAGCACAGCCAATGTAGCACGAGACACTGCTAATCTATCGTTTCTATGATGAATATGTTGACAAGCAGCTGAATTTTAATAATTAATCATGATAAAACTAAGGCAAGTTAATAATTTAGAGTCTGATAATGGAGAGTGGTGCAACTCCTTGAGTAGGCAGTTTCTGTTAAGTTTCACCTCTGTTAATTTTAACCAAAAGGAGCACTGTCACTTTTAATTATCAATGAGAAGCTCTTGGAGCTGTACAGATGGCACAGAGGAGGTCAGCTCCAGTAAATATTAACAGCTCAGAAAAAAATTTTGGGAGCATGTATAAAGTCAGTCTAAAGCTTATCAATGTTGCTGGTTCCTCAAGCTGTACATTTGCTTTACCATCATAGTGTATTACTGGAGAAGAAGTAAGCAAAAGGTAACAAGGTGAATACATAGAAAGTACTTTTTTTTTTTTTTTTTTCCCCTATAATCCCAAATGTGTCAGTCACAAAAAGTCTGAGAGTGAAGCCCTGACCATACTATGGTTGGTGGCAGAATTGTCATTGTCTCTAATGGAACCAGAGTTTAGCCATTTATATGCACATTTTCACCAAAATGGTCTCATGGCCTGTCCATCTTTGCAATTTCCTCCTGTTTCCTTTAAGTGGATGGACAAAAAAAAAAGTTTTGGATTCCCAAAGAAGTAAGACATAGGTACTTCCTTTTGTCTGTCAATTTCCCTGTCCAAAAACTTCTTTATTTTTAAATATTTTTTTTTTATTTCTATAGCCCATTTCAATGGAAAGAGGTAAGGGGCTTCACGAGATATTTCTCCAAGCTCTGTGAAAACAGCTAGCAGAATATGAGAGGACCTAAATGATGTCCTGGTCAAGGGAAGGATAGAATCATAGAGTTGTCTAGGTTGGAAGGGACCCTTGAGATCATCTAGTCTAACCATCAACCAAACTCTGATACAAAAACCCGTCACTAAACACTGTGTCAACCTGTCTTTTAAACACCTCCAGGGATGGTGCCTCCACCACTTTCCTGGCCAGACTATTCCATTGCATGTGTGGAGGGCTGGATGCATGTACCCTGTCCCTGCAGCCCTATTCCATGCTGTCCCAGTAGCTGTGATGGACACGCTGGGGTGCTGCCAGTGGCAAGAGCCTGCTGGGACCAGGGAGGGAGATCTAGGGGATGTAAGGCAGGTATTTAAAGGAAACCAGGTTTTGGCAATTTTACTGCTGAGTGAATAACTTTTGCCTTTTTTTTCCCCAACTGATAAAACCGTTGTGCTTTCTCAGGGCTGAATAGGCCAGTGTAGGGCACTGCAGCGTGCCCTGTGTATAAGATCGCCAGTGTGATGTTAGGTGCTACAGCGCCTGAGCATTGACTTGTGTTTCCTGGTACTTATGGTAGAAAATTCCTGGAATACTGGGACTACTGAGGTACCTATTCAGTTATCAGAAGCATTTGGCAAGTTTCGAAGGGTGGCCACTGTAGCTGAAATGTTATTTTAGTAATTTTACTAAGCTCTTTGATAAACAGAGGTTGACATTTCTAAGGAACCCTGTTCTCTTCACCCTTGTGGCGGTCAGAGTTGGCCAGCAGAGAGGAAACATCTCACATGGTGTGGCTCAGGTTACACAGATCCAGATGATTTAACAGGGTTTTCAATGTTGGCTGTTTAAATAGCTGCTTTTGTTCCAGGCTTGGCTGGGTTTTCAGAGCGCTGCCATTCTCCACTTAATCGTCTTGTTGGCAAAAGTTGGCTGTTCATGTAAAAGGTGCATTGACATGGTTTTAAAAGAAGAAATAATAAAACAGGGCAGTAAGTAGTTAAAGTACATGGTGCGTAATATTCAGAGTTACTCTACTTGACCCCAGCACTGTATCAATGGCAAAAAAATTAACACCAAAAAAATGCATGCAAAGAACGGCTGCTTCTGAGAAGTGCTCCAAGTGGTACCCACTTGCCACTCTTAAATCTCTGAGTACGTGATCTTGTCTCTGTTAGTTGTTTGTTTTGGCCAGACTCCAAGAGATTTGTACTACAGCCTGTTTTGTCACTGCAGTTGACATAACTCGCAGTTTTTGCCTTTGGTTTTTCACTAGAGATAATCGTATTTGTTGTACTGCACAGAATAACTTCATCTCACTGTTTATGGTTTCATGTCATGTTGTGTTGATGTGTGATGAAGGCATGTCCTGTCATGATTTTATGTCATTATATGACAAGACACCTTCCTCATAAATTAACACAATTTGATTAAGTTGCAGCATGGGGTCAAGTTATTCCATTGGAAAGTTTCAGGAGTCCCGGAGAATCAAACTAGTTCAGAACATTAATAAAGCTTTAGGCTACGCTTGTGGGATGTGAGATACCCCCTATAAAATCAGGATAGTCCCATGAACTTCTTTGTAGACAACCTTTGCATCATATCCCAGCCTGAGGCTGTTACTAAAATTGTTCTAAACTAGCAAGCATGGGTGGATGAAATACGTGTTATAGACATCTGTTCCTCCAAAGACAACATTTGCATGTATCTGCACTTGCTGGTTTCCAGTTGACTTGAGTGAAAGAGGTCTCCAAATGTCTGTCCTTCTTAGTCCCTAAATCCATTACATAGCAGTACAGTGTATTGTAGCAAATGTATGGATGTTTGAAAGGATGACAGCCTATAAGTTCGGGACATGTACTCAGTGCATGGTGGGGATCTAAGATCCACAAATCAGCACGTTTCTGTTGCAGCCTGCTGCACAAAGAGTGGCACTTAGGTATAAGCAGAGAACGTTACCTGGCAGAAAAAAAAATAGAGCTATGCCTGTTTTGTAGTAAATCATAATTAATTGGCTATGTCCTCAATAAAATGTGCCAACATTTCTGAAGTAATATGTGAACCGTATACAATTATAGACAAATGTCTGCATGCAGGGTTGGATGTGTTTCACGTGTCCTAAGAAGCCCCGTTACTTAGCACCAGACTTGAGAGCTAAGTCTGTATCTCAGGGGTCACCAGATTCAACCCCCTTATGTTAATGTTATCACCTAGGGACTTGATTTATTTGTTGAGGTAATTGCATATGTTATTACTCAATTACTGTAGAATTTTTATTATAATTCACTCATCTATAAATTCCAGGCCAAATTAGGCTGCACATCACATAATCCTTGTATATGTTATATATATGGAAAGAAATAGTTGAATCACATTTTTATGGATGCTGATTTGTATGAGTGGTCATCAGCTTCCTTTCTGCAGGCTGGAGAAAGAGTAATATTGCTTTTCAGTTAGATTCTATATACATTATGGAAGGTGTTTGAAAATCTTGCCCCTTTTTCAAATACTGGGTGTTTTTTTGTAGTTGACAGAAATGAACTGAAAATAGAAAATTACCAAAAGACCACCCCAAGTTTTCCTTCTTGCTCGTCATTCATCACTTTAGAGCATGTAAAACTCTGGAGCATTTTTTGTCCAGCTTTGTGCTTACTACATAACATCAATAACTCCTTATATCTTCAATACTATGTATGGACAAGAAGACAAATCAAGTCTTCAAATCATGCTTCTTCATGATTTATTGTAAAAAGGTTAGCTATTAGGTTTTTGATCTCAAGCCAGCAGAAAGCCCTTGCACTTTAACTCTCCCTCCCTAGTAAATAATTTTTCTCAAGTCATTCAACCAGCAGATGTAAAAAATAGTTCTCTCCTACAAGCTGACATACTGGATGAATAGTTTAAATTGCCTTTTGCATTTTGGCTTTTACTACATTTTAAACAATGGACATCACATTTATTCCCTTCTTAAACAAATGGTGCAATGAAGTAACCTATTCTACATGACTTAAAAGCAACGATGAGAGAGTTTAGTGTTTAGGAGCTGACAAGCTCACTTGAGGATTGAGATGAATCACAGCTACTGGATGTACATGGTAACGTTACCTCTTCTCTGCACTGATCTGCAGCTCAGAGGTGATGCTCAGGGGCGCAGTGTGATCTCATCTCTTGGGTACTCTGTGACACATTCACTCTTTCTTCTGTTTAGGGTGGAAACCCACCTTCCTCTGTCTGTCTGTCAGAAGAACAATGAGAATAAAACAGAAAGGGCCCAGTTCTGTGAAGTGCTAAGCACTCTCCAAAATCTTGCATTCCCTCAGCTCCCCAGTGATTAAGATCCTCAATTTTGTCCATTCTGCATTAGACATGGCAGCATGGGGAATTTCAGGTGCTCATTTCCATTTTGCTTATTTCTGTCCACTAATTACATAGAGTCACAGAATAATATGGGGTTGGAAGTGACCTCTGGAGACCAGCTAGTCCAATCCCCCTGCCAAAGCAGGTCCTCCTAGAGAGGTTACACAGGAGCCTGTCCAGGGGGGGTTTGAATGTCTCCAGAGGAGACTCCAGCACCTCTCTGGGCAGTCTGTTCCAGTACTCTGCCACCATCAAAGTGAAGAAGTTCCTCCTCATGTTTAGATGGATTTTTTTACGTACAAGTTTGTGCCTATTTCCTTGTGTCCTCTCACTGGGCACGACTGAAAAAAGACTGGCCCCATTCTCTTAACACCTACCCTTTAAGCATTTATAGGTGTTGATCAAATCCCCACTCAGCCTTCTCTTCTCCAGACTAAAAAGACCTAAGTCCCTCAAGCTTTCCTTGTAAGAGAGATGCTCCAGTGCTCTAATCATGTTGGTGGTCCTCTGCTGTATCCTGTCAGTAGTTCCCTGTCCTTCCTGAACTGAGGGGCCCCGAACTGGACATAATTGCTCCCCATTTCTTTTGCTTTGGTTGCTGTGTGGCAGGCACAAGGCTGGTGCATTGTGTCAGTAAAGAGTAAAACCTGTTATATAAATCAGATAAAGGAAATACCAGTCAATTTATTACAGGAGTTTATATGTTTTAAATTATTTTCATATGACTGATGTTGTGTGCTTGAGCTAAGAAGAAAGCAAGATGTCAGTACCTCTGGTCATTCCAAGATCTCTTGTGGAGAGTTTAATGCTACTTTTGCAATCATTGGAAGTTGTCTCCTTGGGCTGATGATGAGGACAGTGAAGTAAGGGTGATGGAACCTGCAGCCAAAGAAAGTCGGGGTTTTCCCCCTATGGCCCATGGTGTAACTGTGTGCAGCTCACTGATGGTCCCAGGTTCCTCCTGAATAAACAGCGCTTGATGTACGCTAAAGATGTGCTCCCAGCATTTTGGTTTAAGAGAGATAACTATGCTTGGGGCTTTTGTTTGCCTTTATTTGGCAAGGATTTTTTAGTTTTTTGGGTTTGGGTTTGTTTTTTTGTTGTTGGTTTTTGTGTTCGTTTGTTTGGTTTTTTTTAAGAAAGTGTCTGGGCGGAAAGCATTTGTATATGCTACAGCATGGAAAATTTGAAATGTAAAACTTGATACTGGTGAATTATTATCATTTGCTGTTAATACTAGGATAGCCAACATGCTGTAGGATCTATCCAGAGCTGTCAGGAAGGCATGATTCGTCCAGTGCACAGCTCCCCAAATCAGTATAGGCACAGAGAACAAGACATAGGCTAGAGCAGATAAAAAGTATTAAGATGGAAGTCAAGGCTGCTTGCTGTAATATGGCACAATTGTTACTTAAGGGTATTTCATGAGTAATGAAGCAAAACAGCTTAGTTTCATTATCCAAGCTGAGATAAATGCATGGGGAATACATTTCAATACATCATCTAAGCCTCCATGTGATTTAAGTCTCCAGTCAAGTCACGGTCTATTCAACACAACACTATGTTTGTAGGAGTTGGACTTTTAAACACAATTAAAACTTCAGTTCCCAAAAGTACATGTAGTCTACTTTTTTGTAAAGGATTGAGTGATTGCACGAATAAAGATGTTTCTCCAACTAATTAGTTTGGAATTGCTGCAGGCCATCATATCTTTGGCATGTCACATCTTGCCTACTGTGCAGAACTGGGACATTCTCACTGTGCTCAGAGCTCAGACAAGAGAGGAAGAAGCAAACTGGAGGGTTGCTGGAGTCACTGTGCTGGCAATACCAAACAGTTAGCCCCTGGATATGTGACCTTGGTAGAAGGGTGAAAATAAGAATATTTTCTGGCTTGTGGTATGGAAAAAGGCCCCATCCCTCCAAGAGTGCCCTGAAAACAGAACAGGATGGGGGATAGAGCTGGGCAAGTCGCTCATGTAGATATAGGGCTGCAGAAATAGTGACCAGTATGATATGTTCGCAAACTCGGGCACATCCAGCAAGTCAGAGATTTGTGAGGGAAATCCATACTGAATACATCTCTTAAGGAATTTTGACTTAACATCACATATTAATGGAGTGTAAACTGCATCACTTTAAAATTTCTTTAAGCTACAATGATCTTAGAGTGATTAAAAAAACGCAGGTAAGAACTATGAGATGACACAACAGAGTCCTTAGCTGGCCTCTGCCTGCCTCTTTCCATCAGGTCTCTGGTCAAGGGCTTGGCCTGCGGTGTTTATCTTGCTAATGTTCCTTTATCTGTTGTATGCTCTTCAACCTGAGTACCTCGCCCCAAAACATCACTTCTGTTTTCTCCTGTGTAGTGCATGCACAGAATGAACAGGAAAGTGTCAGTGAACCAAATCTATTCCCACAAGAAGACAGTGGGGAAACACTCACTGATATCCATGGAAGTGAGATTTGTCTTCACTGTCTTGATAGATCACATTATACAGAAGGTAAGACTTTCCATTTTGAGTTCTTTGATAAGGCTGTACTAATTACTGCTCATTGATAAGCATCATGCTGTTCTTCATGCAGTGAGTAGAAAGCAGAAGATGCCATCAGTGTGTAAGATCAATAGATAGAGGAGACATCATAAGGCTATCCGTCTGGCTTATTTGCTCGTGTGCCCTTCTATGATCTCAAAAATCTGCTGCGACTCTGCACTCTGTGGCAAAGCCGTGAAATGCAAAACAAACATGATACTGGCAACGCAACATTAAGCGACTGATGATGTTAAGGAATGTACTAATACTCATGTTTGAAGCCGTCTGGTCTGGTCTAGCCCTCCTGAGCCTCTTTAATTTATGAATACGCAATGAAGTGCTCTAGGATAAAAGTCTTCATGTTATTGTTACTACATTCTCTGAAGTTAATATTTTCTGATTTCTATTTCCCCTGCCTCTTCCTTCTTTGTATTTGTGAATGTATGTATGCAGTGTATGTACATTTTGAAAGAGAATTTTATTTTTCAAATCTCTTGGGAAAATTCTTTTCCATGAAGACACCTGGTTTTCCCTAATGTGGGCTAGTGGCAGTGAGTTAATGAATTTTTGCTCCTTTCTGTAAGAACTTTCACCAGAGACACTTCAGTAATAGGATAGTACTGAATATAAGGGGGCAGAATTACAAATGTGAAATATTGCAAATTGTTTTGAGATCACTAGATTCATCTGAAATACATCACAGGTGCAGAGAAATGGCCTGGGGGTGGATGGATCTTGTTTACCTACTGACACGTTCCTTCCATAGTTGGTGGTCTGTATAGAATTTTTCCCATGCAGAACTATATGCATTGGGAAGGCGGGTTCATTTTAGACCCTTCAACTGATTCACTTCAGAGCATATAGCTTGTCAAAAAGAAAATTAAAAAGTAAAAGGAGAAGAAAATGTTGCACTGTTCCGTAAGCTTTAAAAAGAAAGCTCAGGATACATTTAAGCCTGTAAGATGTTTCAATTCTTCAGTTTTCCTGCAGTGTCCCACTGCAATCCTGCATCACTCAAAAGGAATATTTGGGATTTTTCATTCTGATGTTGTTGAGTTAGCCAAGGGACCCAGTGTAAGAGGTAACATCTGTACTGGCATGCTGTGGTGCTGTTTCTCTTGGTTTGTTATTTCCTACATCCTGCTGAAAGCATGTTGAAATGGTGCTGCTGCACAGGTTCCTAAATTAAAGAGTTCTTCCTTCTCTCTTACCTCTCACGCTCACCTACACACCCTGCTGGGCCCCTGGGGTAAAAGGGAAGAGAACGTGAGTTTTCCTGTGACAGCATTGTTTAAAATGATGTATTATTTCTATTACTGTGGTCCTCAGAGACTACATTTAAAGATTGGGGCTTAATTGCACTGGGCGTATTGCAAACGTGGTAGACAAAAAAAGGCATCATCCTGGAGACACTTGTTAATAAAACCCCCTTGCTGGCCTTGAGTTGAACAGGTGTGTGAGGTGGATATAGGGGAAGGGAGGTAAAATATAAAACAGAGGAGCAAATTTGCCATACAGTAAATGTATGCAGGAACTAAAGAAAAAATGTACTTTACTTGGGTGTCAGGCACTAAAATAAATCTTACCAGCCTCTGAAGAAGAGTCAAGACTGAGCAGGGTTGGCTGGAGCTGGTGCTTATCAGGAGAGTTAACAAGACTGGCAATAAAACCCTGGGTAATGATGGCTCCGAAGTGTTACATTTGCTTTGGAATTTACTTTTATAAAAGCATGAAATTCTATGTATAAACAAGATCTATAACCTCCTATATAAAACTAAGGGGTTTTAATACCTCAGGGAATGATGGACCATATTCTGTATGTTACTGAAGGAGTGATCTTATATTAGGACTGTAGGTTCAGAGCTCAGTGAGTAACTCAATATTGGTTATTTCATAAGCTTTGTCTTTGGTGAGCATAAAATACAATTTTCTTGAATTGATTTATTGTATGACTTTTTTTTTCCTTCCAATCTGTTCCTGCCACACTTATTTTTAGCATTTCCTGGGTCACTAACCAGTGACCCAGATGCCAAGCAAGCTCTGCTCGATCTGGGGTGTGGGAACACTCTCAACCTAGGGCAGGGAGGGACCAACCCTCTCTGCTGCCTCCTGTGAGTGTGCCCTTACCACCCTGCCTTGCCTTCCTGCTGTGCAAGGACCCACAGCCTCAAGACCATCGTTCTTCTGTAGCTGAAAACATTGCAGCACTTTGCGGTGTCCCTGTAACCCACCTCTAGGCTCCAGGAGCTGGGAGGTACAGGGACAAGAAAGAAAGAGTTAGGGAACAGCAAAAGATATTTTCTCAAGTCTTTCTTCTGTCTCTTCCTTCTGGTAATGTTGGGGCATGAGTTATGTTTAAGGGTAGTACAGATATAGCTGTTGTTGCCTTCTGCAAAACCACGCCAAAAAGCAAACTTGTTGGAATTACTCTTTTGCTTACTGCTCCCATGAAGCAGCAACCTTGAGAACCTGGTGATAAATCACAGTCGAAAGCCCACAGCGGTGATGAGGTGAAGTACAAAAAAACCCCACAAAAGTGAAAGCGAAGACAATGGAAGAGGCATTGATTTGATTTTGATAGCTGCTAAACAAACTGGGCTGACAAAAGCTATTAATGCCCGTTTCAGCTGCCTCCACAGGAGGTCAGCTGCCAAACAAGAGAGGAAATGACGGGGGTGAGTTATGTGCCAGCTATAAGACTGATGACTTCTTATGCTTGATGGAGCCAGAGTTGCTTGCTAGTGGATGTCCAGGCATATCAGAGAGAGGCCTGAGCATTTGCTTTCCGACAGGGGATCCTGACGGAGAAAAGATGAGAGCACTGCATGCAGTGGGCTGGCTAGTTGGGAAGTGCCTGAGCTCTGCTGCTGCCCTGGGCAGCGTGCTGGGATCACCTGAAAATGCCCTAGTCTTCTGCAGGGCATGACAGACAGGCACCGCCAACCCCAACATGCTGCAGGGTCTGCTGAAGGTAGTTTTGGAGCAAGTCCTAGCATGACAGCATCTCCTTGCTGGGTTTTTTTATCGTGATGTTTAGTGCTAATAGTTCTGTTGTGTGGTCAGCCTTCCTTTTCCTACACAATGGAATTCAGAGCTAATCAAGATACTGCTGCTTTTGATAAGTACTCCTGAGAAGGGTGGGGTTGAGGGAAGCCTAGTGTGGTGATAGGATAGGGTGGGTGAACCCTTCTCAGGCAGTAGTGCTTCTGGCAGGTTTATTTGTTCATTTCCCCCCTTTTGCTTTTCCTTCACTCCTCCTCCATGATAAAAACATTCCAGTTTGGGTCTATGTGCATTTACAAACTTATTTTAAGACCATATCTGAGCTCCTTCTTACTCAAAATAGTTTCTGCATTGGCCATGATTAGAGAGACCATTTGTGTCTCTGTTAGTCTGAAAATATGTACCAAATCAGTAAGTTACTCCTTGGAGATCATGAGGCCATTCTGCACAAACTCAAGTTGTTTCAATAAATGAAGAAGGAGCGAGCAGCTTTACATCAAACATTTTATTATTTATAATAGCCAGCCAAGATGACTAGAACAGGATGCTGGCTACGACACTGGTTCTTTCTTCTGTTTTAATGTTTCTGTGGCTGGCAAATTGAAAAACACAACTAAATTTTGCAATATTCAGCAGACATGAAGTTTAATTACAATGCAATAAGATAGCTAGTGGTAAAGTGGTACATAGCTGATGGGCTAAAGGAAGTCTGAAAGAATTATTCTGCCATTCATTTTAACCTGATGTTTTCATGTTATGCACCACGGAAAATTCTTGGCCATTTGTTATGTGTGAGTGACAGAGTATTTTAAAATACTGTGGATTTTGACAAAGCAGAGTTGGCTTGCTTATTCAACAAGAGACCCAAATTTCAGAAAACCAGTAGCCCTGCTGGAAACTCCATCACTAAAACTCTGATCTACTTTTAACTGCCCAATTTCTTTCCATTTCATATGAAAAAAGAAAAGCTACTTAAGGTTAGCTGAACAAGTTTTCTTTGAGTGCGGATGCCAGATGTAGAAGTGTCGTGGTTTTGACCAATCAGATGATGACCCCTCCTCCCCGCCCTGCTAAGAAAAAGAGAGGAAAGGAATGCATTAAAAAGATTCAAGAGTTTAGAAAAAAAACCTAAACTACTTTAATGAAATATAAATAATAATAATATAATAAACAATAAAAAGAAAAATTAAAAAGTATAANCAACCCTCCAACGTGGCAAATAACAAAATTACCTGACCTTGATTGTACAGCAATAAGTATAAGCGAGGGCCTCTCTGCATACCATCCCTTGGTCTCATCACTGTGAGACAGAACAGTTTCTGAACAATGTGCTGTTAATTTCACACTTTAGTCAGTTAGAAGAGGCCCAGCTAAGAAAGTAAAACTACTGAACAGAAAATTGGTTTGTTTTACCTCAAACCAGGACAAGAAGTCTGTAAATTACTAATAGAGACAAACTGAGATTGCCATTTTCCTAGATGTGTTACCAAATAACCTAAGTAAGGGCTTGTGCATGACTGATGTGCCCTTCCTTGGCAGCGAAGTTGACATGTATGGTTTCTGTGTGCTCCCCATCTTTGCTTGCTATTACTGACTTTGCCAGATTCTTCCCTCTTGCCTGTGCCCATGCTAGTGTATGTGGGGCTGTGTTGTAGCCTTATTGACATGATCTGAGTTGAGAAAGAAAGCCTTGAGGTTAAGAGTTGATTTTCCAATGTGGCTTGTAATAAAACCTCAAAAATTATCAGCATAACTGGGCAAATGGTAAGCTATTTTCTCCATCGGATGGTGATGGAGACAACACTCCTTTAAGCTGCAAATGCCAATGATGTTTACTCTAATTTCCCTTCTCTTGCCACATTATTCTCTTTTCAGTTTCCATCACCTTTCTTAAGCGCCTGATAAGCAAGCAGCTTCTGCATGCATACGGAATTGCTGGCTTCTAGGACTTTTATTTCCATTGCTTGCATCAGGACAACGCTAATGAGGTATGAAATCATGCTGGCCACGAGACATTTTCTAAGCAAATTCTCCTCCAAAATAAGCAAGCATCTGGGCCTGATGGAGCAGTGGAAGTTGCATGGCGCAAGTAGGGCCTTGGAGAGCCATATGTTTGAAGGCTGGTGGTGACATTTCTGCTTTTCTTCCTTATATGGTTCATTTATATAGTTTTTTTGTTTTCTTAATTGCTCTCTGTTGCTGAGTCTCTGTGGACTGTAATTTATGTAAAACAATGTGCGTGATTGAAGGAAAAGCAAGGGTTTTACTGTCTTACTATACATACAAATATATGGACTATTGTGAACTATGAATTTAGGGAACCCATTGTCCATTGAACTAAATGCTAAACCAGTTCTAACTTAAATCCTTTGTTCTAACTATGATTTAATATTTTGTAGCAGCAGGTTTGCTGTATAGTGGTGTAGTGCCTAAGGCACTCACACGAGATCAGGGCTAACTGGGCTGGATTGCAGCATGCACTATAGCCGTTTCAGCAGAGAGGAGTTTGCTTTGTCTGAGCAGGCAAAAAAGCTGGAGAGAAGGTAATATTTTCATCCTTGTTCCACAGAAGAGGTGGACTGAAAAATGAATGGACCCCCATAACCTCCCAGGGTTTCACAAATGTGCTGGTTGAATCTCCTGAGTCCTGGTACATCATCTTCATCACAAATTCTGAACTAATTGATGATAGCTCTTTTATTTGCCATCCCATAATTGCAGTAGTATTTTGTTGTTAAATATCCTGCAGTGTCATTAAAAACTAGGTTATTTAAGAATTGTAACCAATGTGGGCACTTGAGGCATTTCTAAAGGAAACAGTGTGTGAGCCATTCAATGTATTGAACGATAAAACCAAATATTTGATTACCCAGTGATGCAAACCTGAAATCCTTCCTGAAGTAATTTGGAGAAAGCTCGGCAGTGTCATACCACCATGGTATGTCCTCTTTACTACTCTGCATAGCCCTCAAAATGAATGCAAAATGAAGCACAAGATTAAAAAAGAAAACAACAGGCCTGAGATACCTTGATGTGACACCAAGGGTGAGAACATGCCCCTGTTGCCTCTGACACCCTGAAATGAAACGGCAGGGTATGGAAGGGGAAATCCAGAAGGGGAAATTGCAGCTTTAAAATTCCAAATTAAGCATTAAAGAGGAATGAAACCTTGCTGAGCAGGCTCGTGGTCAACTGAGGTGATCACCTGCAGCTGCATT
>VZTM01022505.1:124045-213784 GCA_013400555.1 Jacana jacana
CAGCTGCATTTTTGAACAAAAGCTCTGAGGAAAGCTACAGGGTCGCCAACAAAGGAGCAGAAAAGTGTGACTCCTGGTCCCAGAGGCAGACCACTGCAAGGGAGTGATTCTGTGGCTAGAAATGATGTGGTAGGACACTTCAGGCAAAAGCAAAAAATGTTGTCACTCCATAACCTTTGTATGGAGAAAAAATCACTGCTACTGTATGAAGATCCAAAGAACTGAAGCTATACAAGCTAAGCAGAGAAAGATGGTTAAGATTTAACCAACAAAGGAAATGTCTATAGATAGTTTTCTGAATCCCAGCTGTTAAAAAACAAAAAGGAATTGAACTGACATATGGATAACACAGCATTGTTTCTGCTTTCTGGGTGGGAACAGTGTTTTTAATTGCATTTTCAGTACCTGTGCTTGCTGTTAGAATTGGGTTTGGATAAACCTTTTGGGAAGTTTGCTTTTAATGTATTGTTTCAGCAACATTCTTGTTTTCTAACATTCTGGTAAGATGGATATTTAAACACTGTGAAAGGACTCAAGTAATTTTATTTACAATTTTGGATTAACATTTTTGGGGACTGTTCTTCTTTTTTAGTTGCTGTTTTCCCATTTGGTTATCAATATGCTGGAGATAAGAAAACAAATCTCCTATTGATTTTGGACTAAGTGAGCAATCAGCCCCTGTAACTCTACTCCTCTGCAGGCTCAAATAACATCTGTAGGAGCAGAGATGCAGTAACAGATGTGAAGACAAGATATAGCTATGCTGCTTTTGCAAGGGAAGCATTTAATAGAAACAGGAAAAATAAAGAAAGGAAAGAGAATAGTATGGGAAGGCTACCTCGCCTACCTATTATCTCACTCTTGAAAGTGATAGAAAATGGAAACATTAATTGCTGTCTAAACTAGTGGAGGTTCCTCTACATCCAAAACTTGAACAGACTATATGAAGCAATTAATGCAAATATACTACAACATTATGGAGCTCAAGAATATATATATATTATTTCTTTTTTAATTTTGCAGCAATAAAAGAGGCCAAGTAGCATTATCTATTACAGTAATGAGATAGATTGCCACTTTTAATGGAGCCTCTGTGCTCTGCACTGCACTGTATGCAGATTTGCTAGTTAATAAGCCCGAACGGTGTTTCTATTCATGGAAAATGAATCTGAAACGTTTGTCAGATTATCTGTTTGGCATGCCTGACTGGTGTCTGGAGTGGCACTTTGCTAATGTGCTATTACTCAGTGTCATTAACCCGCAGAAGTGATTGAAAGGTGAATTTATATTTGCATCGTGCTGCTCAAAACAGGCGGTGCTTTAGATTAATCTGGTGCCCCGTGAAATGGTGCTGCACAGAATAAAACGAACTGCACATCTCAGAAAGCACACATCCCTAACTCTTGGTAGCTTTTTTCTTTAAAGGAGTGTTCCCTTGTGATTATGGTAAAATGTGGTCACAAAGTTGCTTTTGTGAATGTTTGTTTGTTAGCTGTCTGTTCAACATCATTAGAAATCCAAAGTTTTTATAATTCCTGTGAAAAGCTTCCGATTGCTTTACTCATCAGCATTAAAACCACATGAAATATTTTGGCAGCTGCATTATGCATGCAGAGCTTTGAAATCCTGCATTAAAAAAAGGGAGGATCAGTCTGAGAAATTCAGAGCTGGTGTGGTTTTTTTCTTATTGATCAAGAAAGTGTATCTCTTTGCATGCAAGTAGATTACTTTCATCCTACAACTTTTTTCCTTCTTCATTGAAAGTGAGTTAGTCTTATTTTCTTGCCATAAGTGGAACCATGAGTGTTTGTTTGTTTTGAGTTAAATAATAACTGGTTGGAGACTGCTTAATATTTCACATCTCATGATATTTTTACATATAAACAATATTTCTTGCAAGCAGTTTTTAAGAGGGGTTTACCAAGTAAAAGCCACAGTCTTTTCATCTAGGTGGGTTTTGGAGCTGAAATGCAGTTAGTTATGCCCTGATCAGATTTGCAAGGAGATACAAACCCACAAAACAAAACAGTTTCTTACTTAATGAGCATGTATAAAGATGGGGGGAGAGAAGGAGACTGGTTATTTTACAACTCTCCCGATTTGTGTTCTTTCTGTTTGGTTTTACATCAAAGTTTGGGGCTTAAAGTAATTAATCTTCTGGGGTTTTTTGATGGTTTTTTTTTTCAGCAGTTTTGAAATAATGGTGTATTTGTCTATATAAAAAGGTAAAACCCCCTCCCTTAACTCTTCTGTGCTGTGTTTCACAAAAGAGAGAGGAGTGTGACATACTGCGATAATCTCCCTTTGACGTACCCCTGAGTTGAGAATATTTTCAAAAACCCAGTAAACAAGGATTTTATTTCCTAAGTTAGTGGCTCAGGGCTCCCACTAAGCCAAAATGCTTACTGCTCCAGCAAGAGTTTTACCTGTGGACCCATGCAGAGAGAGCCCGTGCCCAAACAGAACTGAGGAAAAAAAGTAAAAAATGAAAAAAAAAAATCAAACCCAGAAGGTGTAAGTAAAGACCGTGACATTAACAAATCAATGCAAAATCGAGTGCAGAGCTGACCTTAAATGAGAGGTGTCATGGTAATAAGTGACTTCTGAAAATTGTGTGTGACGGGTGACTGTGTCTTGGATCAGGGTGTGGAGACACCCTGTGCTGCATTACACACTGCACCGGGACTTTGCTTGTCCCAGTTATTGTTAGAAAGCTGCCTGTTCTTACCCATTTTCCTTGTAGTAAGGATCAGTGCTGTCTCCGCTTATGAAGTGTAGCCCTTTTTCAGGGACTTGAAAATAATGGCCTTGCTGTTCTTCTTAATTAGTGCTTTTTTTTTTATTTTTTTTTAATCAGGTAGCGATCAGTTTTCTGTCATCATTCGTTAATAATAATAATGTACTGATGAGCCTAATTGTTACAGTAATTAGACCTCAAACCCAGGAGCATTCACCCCTAAGTTTTATTCTTCAAAAAAGGATAAATGCTGCAGAGCAACCTTGAATGTCTTTTCCAGCCGCTGATTAGCTGTGTAGCCTAAGTACTGGGATTTTTCTGTGTGTTATTTTTACTGTTATTGGATGGTAAAACAAAGAAAAGAAATCCCGAGGAGTTCATCTACATTGACATGATAGATTACAAGAGCTTCTCCAGGGCATTTGTTCATCACACGTAGATAAATTCAATCTCGCTCTCCTATTTCTGTAATGGAAAGATTGCTACAATGTGGGAGTTAATTAGCAGAGCTGCTTATGAAAAGGGGGGGGGGGGCTATAGGCACGGAGACATGGATGGACGGATGAATTGATAGATGCTGAGATGATTTCAAGTTCTTAAAAAATCCAAGGGTGCAGGGGGTTGCAAAATACAGAGTGTGGCCACATTTATAACAACAAAATTACTACTTGCTGTCAGTCCTGGAAAAGCTTTTTACGACAACGAGATTTTTAATTTTTGTGCATGCATAGGTGTTTTTGTCAACAGAAAAGCACTGTCTGGACATTGTGTAATTCCACTCACTAACTAGCAGGTCACCCCATGTTACCTGATGGAATCGGGACAGGAAGCCCAGAAAAATGAAGGAAAAATAATCATGACGTTAAAGAAATTGTTATGGAGAGACTAGAATGGTGTGTAGTCTGTTAATTGAGTTGTCATGTTGATGAAGAAAATTTGTATGATAATTGTATTTGTAAAGAGAAGACAATTTATTAATTTTGCCTTTTTTTTTTTTTTTAAGACAAAACTAGTTCATGTTTCAGGAGTATTTCTCTATTAATTTTTTTTTATATAACTCAATTTGGAAAAAAGTTACAGACTGCAACGAATACATTGAGTTTTCTGCATTTGACTCAGGCGAAGGTAAGGCAGTGACCTTCTCCTTTTTCCACTTTAATGACTAATACTGATATAAATCTGAACAGATGCAGGCTTTTTCTGTTTCTGATGGGTTTGCATTCACTAAGGAAATATTGTTGTGCACCAGCACAGCACTCTGCTACTAGGATTTCCATTCCTCTGTTCTGATGTTTATTTCGTTTCATTTGGTTTTTAAATAAAGCCATTCTTCCAATTTAATTATAAAAAAAATTAATTGAGTAGCCCTTGAAGTTGGAGAGAGCTCATGAAATAATTTATTCTCATTTTAACTTCATTTAAGTAAATATTTTTAAGAGATGGCTGCAACCTTTTCATTAGAATATATACATATGTATCTGTATGTTTATATATGATGAATATATAAACAGAAAACATTCATGAATATATGAATAGATACTTATATATCTGTTTAGCTTAATAATGTGTTTTTGACTCAGAATAGTTTTTCATTACAAATATAAATGTTTAATAAAATATATACAAATCTTAAAAACACTACAATTATTTGTAAAGTCTTTTAGCTGGATGTGTATAGGTAGCATTCCTTTAGGCTTTGAGAGGGAAAGTGCGAGGTTCAAAGTCAAAACGCAACCAAAGTTTGTTGCTAATGAGCCCATATACGGTGATATATGTGAACAGGTCAGACAAAACACATTTGGGGTTTGCACAGAAATACTTTGAAACTTGCTGTGAAATGAAACATATTTCATGGTTGCCTTATTATGTGGGGATCTGGAAGAGTCTGTCTCACTGAACATGAGACCAGCATGTTCCTGCAGTTTCACAATTATTTCATTCTGCAGAAAATATTATGACCCTGTTCACATGAAAGTAGAAGCACTGTTTGGGAAGGGTCTTCAAGAGGAATGAGGATGTTCAGAATAAGAACCCATTTGTGCTGTTTGCTCCACTGTTCTCCCAAATTTCATCTTGGACTATTGGGGTTCTTCATGCCCTGGACTGAGGCACACCTCACACACAAGCACCATCGCTCCCCTGAGCATGCTTTCCTTTGAAACTAACTGATACAGATTCCTCTGTTCTTGCTTCTCACAGTAAAGCTTTCTTCAGGGAGGCTGTGAGTTTTCCAGCTGCTCACAGTCTCTCCAAAATGTCTCTCACAGGTATCCCACAAAGTTTTGTTTCCTGAAGTTGCCTGCAAGAACACAACTTGGTCACAAATGTGCAGCATGGCTTATTACTAACAGTCATAAACATATTGTGCCAAATCGTCCACACGGTTTCGATATACAACAGTAGTAGAAAAATTGAGGCCTTCTACCAGGAGCTCACCACCGATAGACATTGGATTTTTTCATGACAAATGCTTGTTCCAATGTCATGTTTTCAAACATTATCAGTTGAGATTGTTCTGACTAACAAAAGGAAGATCATGAACCAGTTTTCAGGGCAATAAGCTGGTGAAACCCACTTAGGGCAAACGTCTCACTATTGCTTGGAAAAATAAAAAATGCATTTTACTTCACCTCTGGAGAGGCCAACCCTTGGGAGGTGGGGACTCATTCCTTTGTCCGTGCAAGAAACCACCCATTGCTCCTTTTGAGTGCTTGGGGGGCTCTTTAATTGTCAGATTTTAAATTTTTTATTGTTTTGTTAGCTTAACCTGCAGTTGACCCATACAGATTTCATTCAGAGTGATGCCACTTAGTAGTAATGCATTTTCTGACACCCTGTAGAAATTATGCTGCGAGCGTTGTGGTCTGGACCATCAGACCAGGCGGAGTTTCTGGCCGGCTCATCCCCTGCCGGGGAGCCTTGATGAGGCTGCTTTTTTATTATTTAGCACCTTGCTTATGGCATCATACTTGAACTCTGGAACTTTTCAAGTCCACTTCCCGGGGGTTTGAGGGCAATTATTAACCCATGCAATGCCAAAAATGTACAAGAAGCCAAAACCCTATAGCTATGTGGGAACATGGCTGGTATGTGCAGGTCATTCGCTTACCACTTCATAACTTTAAATTAATTTAGATGCCAGTTAAATACCAGTGTGGGGCTAGACCAGAAAGGGTTGGCTGTCACCACCCCACATGCCCCTTTGCATGCTGCTAGCATAGATATAGCCTCCCTAAAGGCAAAGCTTCCTTTAGCCTTGGCATAGACCAGGATTTCACTGCTGATGTCTAATGGCATTGTGTATTTAGTCATATGCTGCCTGCAGAAAGAGGTATTTAGTCCAGTTATTTCCAGGGCTTGCCAGTACATGGTTCTGGTTTCTTCAAGTGGAGCTTGTAAAAATGCCTGGGTAAAATATGTCTGTGATAACGTAATAGAGTCTAACAAAACAGGCTCATTATCACACTGTTTGCTGCTGATACTCACTGCTCAACACCTTCTTGCAAACATGATCCTTAAGGAAATCAATTTTAATTTAAAGAAAAAAAAATACAGAAAGTTAAAATTACTGTTTCTGCTGTGCCTGAACCTTTGGAATAACTGAGGGAAGGCAGAAGTCAGGTTTTCTTCCAGGTTGTGTCAGAAATGAGAATATTTTATCTCATGAAGAAGTTATGAAAGACCACCAAATTCGTTAATGTTTTATATCAAACTTCAAGCTGCAGCTCAGGAAAGCATCAGGCAAAGCTTGATGAGGAACAAGCAGGGTTCTTTGTGGTGGCACGTGGTACCCTGCAGCTGTGTACAGGTGTGTAGGGAAGCCAGTGGGTGAGTGCTTGTGTTTTAGAAGGACTTTGTGAAGCCATCGTGTGCCTCCCACTTACCTTTCCTGGTCTTGTGAGCAGTGAGAAAGCTCTCAGAAGAACTGCACTGCAAAGAAGAGAGAAGGAAAAGCCAACACCTGTGAGCAGTGGTAAGGGAACTGCTGGCACAAATCCTGTGTTTTAGAAGATGTCCTAAGGGCTCCCAGGCAAATCATCCAGGTGGACTTTGTCTGTTTGTATGGTTGAATGGGGAGTCAAGGGAGGTGCATGGTGCATCACCTTCACCAAGGCACTGCTCAGGAGCCAAATGACATGGTCAAAACTGCTTGAATAAAAAGCCAACCCTACATCCATTTCCGTTGTATCTTTTGGCCCTGTCTGCGCAATGGAGAAACATCTCTTGTTCTTGAGTGAGCTGGATGCAGAAGGTAGCTACCTATAGTCCTGGTGCAGCCGTACTTGGAGATCTCTGCATTTTGGTCATTGTTCACACCATGGCTTAAAGTCTCTTCTAGGGTAGGCGCTGCCTGCCAGGTGGTTGCAGCAAACCACTCTTCCGGGCACATGGGGCTGATCCAGCCTTCATCTCTGCTGCTGCTCTGTCTGCCCTTCTCAGCACAATGGAAAGCTAAAGATGTAAATGGTGTAGCAGGGGCATGAATTTTATCCTCAATAGAGCTGTACCTCCCTTAGCTTTGTAACTGTGGATTGTGAGTCAAAACAAAATGTGGCAGATCGTTATGCAAATGAGGAAGGGAAAAAGTGTTATTTCTTAAGCGCTAGATCTTGGAAATGGATGTCTGCAGGCTGACAGAGCCTTGCCCTCATATAGAGCTTGGAAGAGCTCTGCAAGAGCAGGACAGGGTATCTCCGTGCATCAATTTGTGGGATTAGGACTGGTATATTAAGGGGAGGAAAAAATGTAGAGCAATCTTTTGTCTTACAGAAAGTTACAGTCTGGAAAGGTTTGTCTACAGACAGGTTATCACTGCTTCAGAGCTAAGTACCTACATGAAGACACAAAATGATTGCAGTTCCTTTGTTAAAGGGATATTAACTTTTAGTGGATGTGAATTTAATTTAACCTATCTATTCACATTAGACAGATCATGCATTATCACTGATGATTACTGGAATTCTGCTTAAGCATTTGAAATTCAGACAGGATGTTATGAAAGTAAAACTGAGTAGGAAATGACCGCAGACAAATGTGAAGCTGACTATCCTGTCTTCATCAAGAAGGGAAAAAACATTTTAAGCCTTGAAAAACAAGGTAGGTAGTAGGAAATCTGGTCTTGATAATCTTCACATGCTTCTATAGTTTATACAAACTCCAAAATCCAGCATTTTTAACCTCATGAATGTCTCCCTCATTCATTTGATAGTATGCTTATTTTTCAGCTATAGAGTCTGTATAAAACTCATTAGCCAATTGATGGGGAATCAGCTAGGAAGATCAAAATTAATGAAGCACCCAGCAGGCAGCTCTTTCACCCCATCCCTGACAGATCAAGAAAAGGGGAGAGAGAATCAGAAGTTACTCATCTCTGAGTATTTTTTGTTGGTGGCTTACAAGGTAGCATTTGCACTTTGGGGGCTAAAATCCCTCTGATCAGATCTTCTGTTTTTTCTTATGGCATTTCACAGGGTCAGGTGGCAGAAAAGCTCTACGTTTGTGATTTATTGTATCCATGACTTGCACTGGAATTTTATTGATGCAGTTAACCAGACCCAGGTTAGGCTGAGTTTTGAATTAAGGGGAACCTTGAGGGAGAGCCTTTCAAAATGGGAAAACAGATCTGGAGTGTCTACTGAAGTGCCCAAACATCACATGGAGAGAAATGTGTTTTTAGTTCCATCTCACTCACGGTTTGCCATAAAAAGCAAACCTCTCCCAATCAACAAGACTTTTATAGGGTTTATTCATTGCATAAAACACTTAAACATTAATTCTTTAGCTCACAGGACTATTTTGGGAATATAATTATTGATATTTATTCATTTAATTTTGTTTCATTAAAACTAACAGCTAATGTTTTAATTTTTAATACTATTCTGGTATACGTGGTCCTAGAAAGAAAATTAGGATGCTCCTGGGAATCTTTTTAAATTTATAGCTGACCTATCCAGTATGAATCATCAGTCTTCAGAGAAATAGAAGACCATATTGGTATTCCTTTGTCTAGGGTTTTGCATCTGCATGAGGGAGATAGGGGATGTTTAAACACTTGCTGGCTCAGTAACTGTCCACAGGTGATAACTGAAAAGCTCAGTTAGAAGTGACGGCCAGGCAGTGGTGAATATGATCACATACGTTGAAGGAGAGAAAGGGATATAGACCAGTTTGGGTGTGCTGGACTGGTGGTAGGTGACTGAAAAAAAAAATATGTATGGATGAAGTGAGTCAATGGGTGGTTTTTGTTCCAACTGCCTTCCTGAGAATGAGCCAGCTCAAAAAAAAAAAAAAAAATTCCAATCGAACATTTAAGTTGAAATCCAAAGTCCTCTTTGGGTATGAGAGTTTGTTATCATAGAATCGTTTTGGTTGGAAGGGAACTTCAAACCCTCCTGCAATAAGCAAGGACACCTTTGACTAGATCAGGTTGCTAAGAGCCTCATCCAGCCTGACCATGAATGTTTCCAGGGATGAGGCATCTGTTACTTTTCTGGGAAAACTGTTCCAGTGTTTCACCACCCTCGTAAAACATTTTGTCTCATGTCTAGTCTAAGTTTACCCTCTTCTAGTTTAAAGCTATTACCCCTTATCCTATCCAGCAGGCCTTATAAAAAATGTGACCCCGTCTTTCCTGTAGGCCCCCTTTAAGTACTGAAAGGCCACAATAAGCTCTTATCTGAACTGCTTTTGCTAAGATTTCTTAGGACTTGCTGACATCTCCAGAAGTCCCCCAGAGTACCTAATGACCAGAGGAGGTTCTGCCATTAGAAATAATATGGGAAGCACAGACCAGACCCAACCATGGACTTGATCTTCCTGCAGTTGATCACTTTGTCCTGAGCCATCATCTCTCAGTGGCCCAGCTTTAAGGACGGGTCTTCAGAGAGGGCCATGCCTTTGCACCAGAGGTTTCCAGCTGTGAGTCCCTTCGAAGCCACAAGTCCTGCACCTAATCTCTGAAGGTAGCATGGCACCCTGCTGTTGATTATTTCCTGCCTGATTGGAGGCAAACAGGGGCTTCAGCGCAGATGGTCAATGAGATGGTCATAGAATCATGGAGTTGTGAGAGTTGGAAGAGATCTCTAGAGATCATCTAGTCCAACTCCCCTGCTAAAGCAGGATTGCCTAGAGCACGTTACTCAGGACTGCATCCAGGCGGGTCTTGAAAATCTCCAGAGGAGACTCCACAACCTCCCTGGGCAGCCTGTTCCAGTCACCCTCACTTTAAAAAAGTATTTTCTCATGTTTGAATGAAACTTCCTGTGTTCCAGCTTGCGCCCATTGTCCCTCATCCTGTCACTGAGAACCACGGAAAAGAGTCCGTTTCCATCCTCCTCAGCCTACCCTTTAGATGCTTGTATACATTAATAATGCAGTCTCCCCTCAGCTTTCTCTTCTCCAGGCTAAAGAGCCCCAGCTCTCAGCCTTTCCTCATAAGAGTGGTGCTCCAATCCCTTAATCGTCTTTGTTGCCCTGTGCTGGACTCTCTCCAGTAGTTCCCAGTCCCTCTTGAACTGGATGTAGTATTCCAATTGTGGCCTCACCAGTGCAGAGTAGAGGGGGAGAATGATATGCCTTGACCTATTGGCCACACTCTTCCCTACACAGACCAGGATTCCATTGGCCCTCTTGGTGACAAGGGCTAGTTAATCCTTATTTTGGCATGTCTGTGAAAATAATTTGGTTGGTTTTCTCTATGGATTATGTCTTCAAAATGTGTCAAAGGTGGCAGGAACCTGAGAGGCTACTTTTAGGGATTTTTTTTTGCTTAACTTCTAGTTTTTATGAAAAAACTATGGTGCTGGTTTTTGGTCCTCCCAGATAAATAACATTAATATTGACAGAAAGCATCAAGTCTCACAAGTTAATAACTTCTATTTGAGAAATCTCTGGAGAATTCTGCAAGCTTAAAATTTATCTCTCTAAAAGATACAGAAAGCAAAGCTACAGTGTATATATATATAAATATATATATATAAAATGGTCAGTTTCTATATACTTATGAGTATACGCTCTAGTTTTATGAAAGAACATGTGTGGATACAACTCACATGTCTGTTAACAGGTTTCTTCAGTGTGTCAGCTGCAATGTAGCAAAGCCAGACAGAAACGGACACTGAATTGTTTCACAGAATCATAGAGGTTGGAAGAGACCCTTGGGATCATCAAGTCCAACCATCATCCCTACTCTACAAGTTCTCCCCTACACCATATCTCTCAACACCGCATCTAATCTGCTCTTAAACACATTCAGGGATGGGGACTCCACCACCTCCCTGGGCAGCNTGCTGAGTACAGGGGGACAATCACCTCCCTACTTCTGCTGGTCACACTATTCTTTATGCAAGCCAGGATGCCATTGGCCTTCTTGGCCACCTGGGCACACTGCTGGCTCGTGTTCAGCCGCCTGTCGACCAGCACCCCCAGGTCCTTTTCTGCCAGGCAGCTCTCCAGCCACACTTCCCCAAGCCTGTAGCGATGCATGGGGTTGTTGTGGCCCAAGTGAAGGACCTGGCACTTGGCCTCGTTGAAGGCCATGCCATTAACATTGGCCCATCTATCCAGTCTATCCAAGTCCCTCTGTAGAACATCCCTGCCCTCAACCAGATCAACACTCGCACCCAACTTGGTGTCATCTGCAAACTTACTGATAGTGTTTTCTATGTCCTATTGACATCATCATTGCAGATATTAAAAAAGGAAAGGCCCCAAAACTGAGCCCTGAGGAACACCACTTGTGACCAGCCACCAGCTGGATTTAACTCCATTGAGCACCACCCTTTGAGATCGTCCTTCCAGCCAGTTTCCTCACCTTAGGCTTTCCTGTCAGAGTAAGGGCCCTGGTCCTGCACTGAGCAGGGACAGCTGCAGCATACAGTCCACTGGAATGGTGCAGTGTGATGACTTGTCTGTATGAAGATCAACCTTTATTCCAATTTCAGGAGCAGGCCCATAGTCCTGCTGTTCCTAGAGTGTACTCGATGGAGTGTTTTCATGCTTTCATATGATCCTGATGGTCTATGGATGCTCTCACACAAGTGCTCAGGGTCACGCGTGTAGAGGTCAGGTGTCCTATCTGCTGCCCTTTGTGTCCCTCCCAGAATACGCATGCCTCAGGTGATGTCTGGGAGCTCCCAAGTCTAGCTGCTTCTGAGTGTTGTGCTACAGCTGTTGTCAGAGCTGCAGTGAACATGCAGAGGATGGGGAGGTGCCCCTTTGGCAGTGTGTTTACACCACCCATGGACAGGGCAGTTTGTGTAGCCTGCCCTCTGTGCTGTTGTGGATTTTGCAGAGAAGTGAAGAAGCCAGCAGTGACGGTGGGCTCACAGATCCCTTTGCATTGCATGGAAATGTTGCCTGCTTTAGACAGATGGCAAGGTCAGGTCCTGTGTGAAGCCATATTTAAATTACAGGCTGTGGAAATGAGTATTCTGACCTTTTTGTAAACTTTTTGCTACTTACTCTTTTTGGTTTTATTCCTCGTTCACCAATGTTTTCCAAAAAAAATAAATCAAATCCAGCAGAAAGTCCGAGACTGACACTTCCGAGTGAAACAGTGCAAAATTTCAGTTTGACCCTGGCACTGCAGCTGCTGAAATATTAACAGCATTAAATGCAGGTGAATTGGAAATGTATGTGCAGGCCAAAGATTCCTCCAGGCAGTTTTCTTCGAGCTCGCCCACTCCCTGCATCACTGCTACTGGCAGGCAGTCTCCTCTGCTCGCTCAAATGAAGAGTGACAGGGGTGATGAGGATGGAGGTTATTGCAACAGCCTTTCTTTGATAGCGAAAGCTGCCTCTCTGATAAGATTTGAGAGGCACGGTGGGTTGTTCAGGCGGTGCAAAGCCACTACCGGAAAGTATACCACCCAGCTAAGGAAAAACCACATATTCTTGCACAGCGCCAGCTGCCGCTGCCGAGTCCACCTCTGTGGAAGCTTGGGGCCACAGGTGGCTTTACTGAGGTGAACTGGAACCTCAGGCAAACCTGCATTACCTCCCAGATATCAAGGTTCACCTGCAATGTTCTGACATTTACTAGCGGTGGTTTGTTGCAGTGTGGGCTGCCCTGGACAATGCTGCAGTAGCGAGGTAGGGGAGTCTTGTGGACACTCTTCCTGGGAATTACTTGCTTTAATAAACTATCACACCTTGAAGTCTAGAAAATGAAATATTTGATGAACAGAAAAAGCCACTCTGGGCTGTCCGCCCCTAGCAGTGGAGAGGGTGGTAGCGCTACATGGCTGTCAGGCACTAAGCTTCCATCTTGGCAAGATTTTGGTGGTGTTAGGAGGTGAAATATTTGGAAGTGGGCAGTCTTGTGGCTGCCAGAGCCATTTGAACCGTTAAATTCCATCAGTGGCATGCCAGCTTTTTCACAGAACTGGTTAATGAGGTAAAACAGTCATTTTGATATTGCCATGTTTAGGTTAATGGCAAATCTGTGACATAAATGGATTTTTAAAAAAGTAAAAATAAATTGAAACATCTTTTACTACTCCTCACTTCCTCTTTATTCAAACAGAAGGAAATGCTAGGAAGGGGATTTAAATTACTGTATAGGTGCGCAAGGCATGAGTTTTATTCATTTCTGTTTGTCAGACATGAATAAAGCCAAAAGCTAGTTTTCAAATTTAGTTCTCTGATTTTTCTTTAACTTTTTTCCTACTCCTTTACCCCATCATTCTTCCCTCCCCCAGTTACCACCACACAGCATCCTTGCTCGCTTTCTTGCAAAGCTGCCAAGAAACTGTGAGCAAATTTAATGTCTGAATAACTGCTCGGTCTCTCAGTGACCTTGAAAAAATTACTTTGTGTCATTAAAAATTCATAGAAATGAAATTTTTGTGAGGAGACTGGCACATGCAAAATTAGTACTTGTTGAAATGCAGCTGGAGTAATCCAACCTTGTGAACTTTAGAAATTGTAATTCTTATGAGAGCTAATTGCGGCCACCTTACAACTTGGATCAAGTGTTGCTGTTTGACTTCCTAAAATAATATCATCCTATGCATGATATACCTGTAAGCATGTGTGGCAAGTGCAGGTAACACCGATACATAGCTCTGCAGGGACAAAAAGGTTTAAAGATTGTTAAGCACTGATAGGGTGATACGTGCTGCAACAGGATAAAGCCTGAGTGGCATAGTTGGGAAGTAAGTGGTATTGCTTTGCTACTCGCTGTTAATGGGCTGTGTTAGAGCTCTTGGCTGCTATCCACTCCGTACCGTTAATTAGCTGTGGTGCCATGAAGTTCAATCCCACATTAAGTGTGACTTTTTGAACTCTCAGAATTTATCAGTCCAGATTTTGTCCCCTTGCATTGGCCACCTCAGCTGTAAAGCCTGGTTGTGCATTTGAGGCGTGGGGAAAAAAGCATGTTTGGGTGCTAACCATGTTTCATGTTGTCTCACTTTCCTGTTATACACGAAGAATGTTTTGCAAGGGAAAAACATAATTAAATAATAACTACTGAAGTACAGCATGTAGTAGCAAAGTGCACTTTCCCTTCTTCATCAGTGTGGCAGGATGGAGGCTTTAACAGAGATCACTTGTTCCACTCAGGGAAATAATACGCAATGCTCACAGAGCCTGAGCAGGAGGGATGCTGTCCCCATGACTTGAGCATACCAGGTTGTTTGGCCCTGAAGGAGGCAATCACTTAGGATTTCTGAGTACTAATCACTACCCTCATGGTGTAGTTATCTATTTTTTGCAATTTATTCCTTGAAGACTGTTTGTTAGAATCACAGAATCATCATGGTTGGAAAGGACCTGTGAGATCATTGAATCCATTCACATACACAGAAAAAAACCCTACAATCTTGGCCACTAGATCACCTGCAGTGCCACATCTACATGTTTCTTAAATATCTCCAGGGATGATGACTCAACCACCTCCCTGGGCAGGCTGTCCCAGTGCCTGACCACTCTTTCAGTAACGTAATTCTTACTAATATCTTACCTGTTCCTCTGGTCCTGCATTATTCACTCGGGAGAAGAGGCCANATCCATTCACATACACAGAAAAAAACCCTACAATCTTGGCCACTAGATCACCTGCAGTGCCACATCTACATGTTTCTTAAATATCTCCAGGGATGATGACTCAACCACCTCCCTGGGCAGGCTGTCCCAGTGCCTGACCACTCTTTCAGTAACGTAATTCTTACTAATATCTTACCTGTTCCTCTGGTCCTGCATTATTCACTCGGGAGAAGAGGCCAACATCCACTTCTCTACAACTTCCTTTCAGGTAGTTCAGGTAGTTGTAGAGGGCAATGAGGTCTAGAGGGCAATGAGGTTTCCCCTCACCCTCCTCCAAACTAAACATGCCGAGTTACCTCATTCTCTCCTCATGTGACTTGTTCTCTAAACCCCTCACCAGCTTGGTAGCTCTCCTAGCCCTGAAGGAAAGCCCTAGAGGAAGGCCTTGAAGTGTATTGGGCATGATCCCAATTTCATTAATACTAATTGGAGACTTTCCATCTACTTTGCCACATTTGAGATTGAGGTTTGTTGCATCCATGGGAAAAGAAAGAGATACTTTTATACTTATGTTCCACAGAGGCCATTTTGGCCTGTTGTAATTTAAAGATCACCCACTTTTGGGGTGATTTCATGGAAAATTCAGTGTGTGTCAATAAAAGGTTGATGTTCCAGTATCTCAAGCAGAGCTGGGACCATGTGAAGACTGCAGCTGGAAGTGCCAGCATTTTGTTCTCAGTAGGTTTTCCTTGCCTAGCTCTGAAACGCCCGTGAGCTCAGTGGACATGCTGGATACCAGTTGCTGCTCCATCACCACCTGTGCTGCGGTCTATCTTGCTGTCACACTGTAATTAAAAAATCATTGCTCTCAGTAATGTTTGGCACCATGATTGAACAGAAGCAGTAAGCAGCTCAGATAGGATGTGTCTGAATGCAAAAAAAAGTTAGACTGCCTGGCATATTTTCAGTCAAAGTGTGTGAGGAATAGCAATACAGGCATAACTTTGGGGAACAAGCTCACTCCTTTTTGGTTTTGCTTTGTTCCTGGGCATTTTCCTACCTTTGTTATGGAGTATCTTGGTTTTTTGAACACATCCTGTTGTCTTCCCTAGTGCCTTTCTGCTGGATGCCATTAGCATATATCTGGGCAGCCCCTTGTGTGGAGTTGTCCCCAGGTGAAAGCCCTTGTGGTCTGGGATGGAAAGAGGCTGCAATTTACTGAGTCCATTATCACCTCCGGACGTGTAGAATGATAATGGAAGTGACAGAGGTGCAGCTGAAAATTGGCTCTTAATATTTTATGTGTTAAAGCTGAGGATTGGAAATCTCACACTGCTCTTCAGGGAAAATGAAGTGTGTGTGTGTATGTGTGTCTTTCCCCCCTTCCCCCTCCCTCCCATCAAATTCAGCCATTGGGCAAAACAGCTCTCTTTTTACACCTATGTGTGATACAAACACTGTGCTTCAGTAATGATATTTTAAAAGACAACAGCATGAAATAATATGAAGAACAACGCGTTATCCTGGGTGCTACCAGATCACGGCTGCAGCAAAACTTTGAGGACGTACGTGCAAAGCTACTTCTTCCTTTCTCCCTTCAAGTTAAGGATGAAACAAAAGGTCTGCCCTGAAGCAGCATCTTCAGATTGCTTTCCTTCGCATCTTACAGTCTGTAAACCTGGGTGGTTTCATCCCTCTGTTCTAATGCCTGCGAATTATACTCCTTTATCAAGGCAGCTGCCTTCTCCCTCCTCTGCACATACACACTGAACTATTATTCAAGATTAGTGTTCATCTATTCACGTGTAATGTGTCATGGATACATAATTTTAAATAGTTTCTTCTTCTAAATTACTTATGCAAATGGCAAATTAGCTTCCTGGCCTTTCACCAAACTCTGTCTGTAGACTTACTGCGCCTTCTTGGTAGTGATTACAAGCAGTATTAGATGAAATTGGTTCTCACAGCTTGGCTTTATTAATTTGTCGTGTTCTTACATCAGTTGAAACACTTAGGACTGGGTGCTGCCATGATTCCCATTGACCCAGAGATATCTTGAGTGCTTTGGGGGACTCCTTCCCTTCTGCTTAGCCTCTTCTGCAACAATGCTAAGACTGGCAATAAGAGCACTCTGCTGAAGGGTATTTCCATGCATACAAAAGGGATTCTGGTTTCCTTGTGTGCTCTGCGTTTTTGAATGAGATATTCAGTGAAGTCTTCATAGGTATTCCATTGTTTCCCTTGCAGGCCACCCTCGCAGCAAGCAGACTCATGGGCCATGTGTTGTAAGACACCGGTACAGTTCAATGCCTCCAGCTGACCAGTATTTTAAGAGACCCTAAATATAGTCACATTCAACTTTGTATCATGAACTGCCTGACTCTGTGCTGCAGACCATTTCTGCTGTCCTACCCACAGCCAGGAATGTTTAAATATTAATGCAAACCACCATTTTGTAGCTGTTACCATAATGGGCTGAGAGTTGTACAGATGATAGATTAGGCTTGGATTTAGGGAGCCTGGGTGCTTGCTGTGGATCTGCAGAGACTTTGTCTGTCAATCCGGACACATGATTTCTCCATGACTTGGTTCCTTATTTTTTAATGAGATGTAAACACACTTTCTCAGTAGAGTTGTTGTGACATAACTGTTACTAATGTGGAGATTGCTCATCTCTGATGCCATTATGACAATGGGAATGCTTAGGAAAAGTCAATATTACTCATCCCTTTACAAAATGGTAAAATAAAGCCTTAAAAGAATTTTGGTGTAAACAAGGCTGAGGCATCATAGCTAATCATGTTTTTATAGTATGCGAACTAGTTTCACAGAACGGAAAAGCACCATCCACCCACACACTATTCCTGCTTCTCTTCTCTGCAGAGACGCGCTGGGATGCTGGGAACACCATTAGCTGTAGCTGGTTGCAACTGGGGTGCAAGAGATAGATGTGCCAGTTTGAGGAGTGGGGAAATTTGCCAGGATAATAAACATCTATTCTTCAGCAGTTCCCGCTTGACTGTTGTGAAAGTTATGGAGGTTTTTTTAATTAAAAATCGTTATTATTGAAATGAGCAACCCTGCATGCCATATGGGTGCAAATAAAATATAAAGTCCAACCTTTTCATACTATTTGTATTCTGGCTTTTTGCTTGTTCTGTTTTAAATAAAGAACCAGAGAATCACCCTATTAAGATTTAATTGACTTAACACACACAAAAAATCCTAACTGAGAATGAGGAGCAAATGTTTCCCCTAACCCCAACAACGTTTTATCTGAAATAGAAAAAACCTACCCATATTCAGATTTTGCTATTTAATCACTATGTTTGTTCCTAATTTCTGTGCTTCATGCCAAGCCTACTGCAAATAGGCAATGAGCTTTTCTAATGGACAGCCGTTGCGCAGATGGTCAGAAGGAGCAGTATATTTGCAGGACATTATGGGAAGTCATAAAAAAAATGAAAGAAGATGCTGGAATAGCCTGAGTAAGGTGAGCAAAGAATGGGATAGGAGTCAATGTGAAACTGAGCAACTAGACTCTGAAATCCTTTTGGAGGGTATTAGAAAGTGTTGGCAAAGGGAGAAACTAAACATTGAGGAACATTTTTCTCTATATCAGATGGTTAAGATGAGCAAATAATGAACCGCAACATTACATGTGGCTTCAGCTCCTCAAACTTCAGGCTATTTCGATTTGGATTTTGGATTTCTAGTAAGTCCTGCTGAAAATAAAACAATTGAAAAATTTTGCAAAATACAAATTTTGGGGAGGTGGTAACTTTTTTTTATACATTTACATTTGCTTTCCAACAATGATTATTTAAATGTATCTACTGTAGGGTTTTAAAATGTAGGGAGCAATTTCTTGGCTATGACAATAAATATTTTCCAGAACCAGCAAAAAGTCAAATTATAAAGTATCCTCATGAACAACTGTAAAAAGTTAAGATTTGATGTGGTCTGGTGCACATGGATTCAATTAGCTCAAGATACAAACACTTGAAATAATGATGAGCACTACTTAACCATTTTGGCAGCCTGACCTTTTTGAGGACTGCTGAGTTGCTCGTACATGAGGAGCTTGATGTAAAGGCACATTTCAGTTCTGGTGTCCCATGAAGTACTGGGTTCTGGCTGGAAGCTATTCCCCTGTGCTGTAGGAACAGGCAGGCTCTTATGACAGGGCTATGTCTCTCTTGCTTTAGAAAGGTGGAAACGGATGAGACTGAGCTCTTTCCATTTCAAGGTTTTCTGCTGGCTGATGCCGTTCTTGACACTAGACAACTCAGGAACATCTGCCTGTGCTGTGGCCTTCCTTGTTACCGATGTGGTGATTGAGGCAGGGAGAACAGAAGCGGTCAGTTTAATGGCAAGCAGGACACTGCATCAGGAGGAAATAAACTCCAGGTCGCTGATACAATAAACCTCTGTCTGCTCTTGCAGACCACAGCACTGCTGAGACATCTTATTTTAATTTCATGTATTTAGGACTCAAGTAAAGTATAAATAGGGCTATTCATGCTTTGCTATTGGGTTGGTATTTTTCCTCTTTTTTTTTCCAGTTACTTTCATGTAATTTCAACAAATGAAAAGATATTATTTTGGTTAGGTCTTTATACAGCTGTACAAAGTGCAGAAGGACCAACATGGGGAACTTTGCATGATAGAAGTTTTGGACGGTGCATGAAAACATTTTATTTTTTTCTTTTTTTGAATTTTCCTGTTTGACATTAGGTTAATTGTCTAATGTTTAAGAGAGTGAGAAGTAAAGCAAAAGCACTGATAAAGGTGGTGTGCACCTCTGTGTGCTGCAGGACCTAGCTTCGAAAAATTGAAGTTACTCAGGTTGGAATGACCCCAGGGAACTAATGTGCTCCCCAAGCACACATAGCATATGATTTTTAGCACTGACAATGTGTTGCTTCCTACCTGATACATGTTATTCCTTAATTTTTTTTATTCTTTCTTTATAAAAATATTTCAGTCAGTAAATTACCAAAGAAAAAAACCCCAATCCTATATGGTTTAAATGACCGGTTCTTCTAAGTTATTTTGCAAGTACCACTAAGGAACATATAATTCAAGATCAAGATACATGCTGTTTTCATCTGAAGAAGGGAAGCAATCAGGGTTACATGTGAAATCAATTTTCCTAATGAATGATTTTGATGGTATTTTGACAAGATTTTGCACAAATTAATTATATATTTTTGAAAGCGAATACTCCTTAATAAATATTAGTCTGATTTTATAATTTGAAGGAAGAGATACCCTTGCCTCATGGGAATCAACTAATACTCTTTTTCTCCTCACAGCCCATTGGGAGAAGAGATCCTTAGGATGTACAAATAAAGGAGGAGTTGAAAAAGTAAAACACTCAATATAAATACTTTGTGTAAAGAGACCTATTGATTTAAGGAGAAAATGAGAGAGGAAGAAGAATTCCATTGTAGCAGTTGGCTCTTCAGACACTTCTAGAGCAGATGGCCTAATGGTCTAAGCATCTGGTTTGAAATATCTGCTTTCCCTAGGGCCATCAGCTCAAATTTAGGCAAGCTTTGTTTATACCGTTATTTTCAAGACAGATCATTTGGTCTGACTTTCTGGTTGGTTACAGGATGGCTTTTTGCTCAGGTAACATCACTGATACTGCCTCAAAGGGTTTCATGTTATTCACAGGGTAGATTTTTCAGGCTTGACCTTAAAAATGGAAGTTCAGTTGGCTACATGTCATTCTTTAAGAGGATCCTTGTGCTGCAGGGGGATTTGTGCTAGAGTCATTGTTCAGAATTTCCCTTGTGTTCCTACTGCTGTGCAACGTTTCTTGGATGGATGATGTATGTTCTTGCTTCTGTTCCATGCTTTGAGTATTTAACTGAAAACCTTGGAAATTACACCTGAATGTGGATGGAAAGCTTTCTGGGGAAGAGCATGGAACTGTGTTCAGAGTGAAAAAAAAAAAGTCTTATACGGAGAGTAACGCAGGAATGTTGCAGAGTTCTCATTGCATGGGGTTTTACAGGATAAGGCTTGTTATATGCCTGGAGTCACACTTACACCTTGCTTTGCTCTTTGCTATCTGTCATGCAGAGTGTTCCCTCAGACACATTCTAATAAAACCGAGGTGTATTTTCTTGTAATAAAGAGGCAAATCTGAAACAACAGTAGGAGAATAGGAGGGCAATGGAAGGGCAGGTTCATTTTGTGATCATTGTGTGAAATTGTTTATGCTATCATGTATTCCTCATTGCTGAAATCGTCTAACAGATTTCCTGCAAATTTCGTATTATGCTGTGCTACAGCTGGTGACCTATATGCTGTCATCTGCATGTTTTTTTATAGCAAGAATTTGAGTTTGAATTAGTTTTCTTCTCTATTATTTATTGATAGCATGTTTTTAGATAACCAAGGAGAAAAAAATGAATAACAGGGAGATTTATAAGTCCAATGATGAGAACAGAATTTAGCCTGCTGTATAGTAATTGAGTGGCAAAAACAATTCCCCCTGTTGAAGAGAGATTAATCAAAAGATTAACCAAAATCACTTGCTAACGGCAGTTCTTAGGACAGTCCAGAATATGTACTCTGCAAAATTAATCCTTCCAAATTGCTAAGAAACTCGGGGACTTTGAGATTTAACCCAGAGTGCTGCAGTTAGTAAACCATTTCCAATCGGTGTGTCACATTTGTAATTCTATCTTGGTTTGTTTTGCTTTGGAAATAAAAAATCTCAACCATGTTTGTGCTAGGGGTGAAACGTTTTCCTGGACAGTGGCATCCCTGTGTCCCTCAGTTCCTGATCAGGTTGCACAGCGCTAGGGCTCTGGACACTGCTCTGAGTTTTACTGTCTATCTGTTTAATAGAAAATCGGGTGGCTGCTGTCGATTTTGGGAGAATTTCTTTAGCTTGTGTCTCATCGGCATCTTTGCCCATTTCTAGAATGGATCCCAGTTAGTGTAGGCCTTATGCTGACAACTTTTGGGTCTGACTATATAAGCAAAGGGATTGTTCATTAGTCAGCTGTATTGATTTAATGCTGGCTTTGTACATTCACAGCCCTACTGCAAAAGAGGTCTTATTCCACAGTATTGGATGTCACGGAGCTTTGATGGGGCATTGTGTATCTCGGGATGATCAAGGGCTATAATGAAGAGCATGCCTTATTAAGGGGTGTCTGTGTAGGTTAACTTAATAGGTGACCTGAGTCACTCTTTAGAACTATTTTGTACAAATAATGTCTGCTATGATCAGAATTTGAAATCATCTGCTCCTCAGATCTGGTTCCCGTTGGGTTTATTGTGATCAAGGAAAAATTAAGAAAGAAATGAAAAATAAACAATACTGAAAAGATAAATGGAAATCCTGCACAATTCATTTAATAAATAGTTTTTTTCCTCAAGTGCTTTCAGAGTACAGGGGAGAAAGAAGCAGAAGAACAAAAGGCTTCCGGAAATTTCACTGCAATGTTCTATTTTCTCCAGGCTCTTTGCTCTCCCAAATCATGATGAAAATCACAGCAAACTGGGAATGAGGCAGCAGCTTTGTCTTTTTTTGTTTTTTTTTTTTCCTCTTTGTCTTCATGACTGACATACTCAGTGCTTCATTTTCCAAACTGTCGCCTTCCCTCCTCAAACTGCTTTCAGATGCCACGGAGCTTCTGTGAGGGAGCAACCCTGTCAGCTGTGCTCACCTCCTTCTGACACATGAATGTACACAAGGACCTGGAAGAGGAGTTAATCCCTCTTGCTCTTGACCCACTTTTGTTTCTCTCAATTTTTCCCAGCCCAAATTTTCCTGGAAGTTGTTTTTTTTTAAGTAAGCAAGGAGCCAAGCAGGGACCCGGAGCTCCATGAACCTTCCATTCCTGGTGGCTTTGCTCCTTTACCTGGAGTTCAGTCTCCTGCTGTGTTTTTGGAGATAACCTCCTGACAGGCACTTGGGCTACTCCAGGTCCTTCCCACAGCGGGACCCAGCATGTCAGAGATGATGTCTGTCACCTTCATGGCAATCTCTGCCAAATACTGGCCGGAGACCACAGCAGTCAGAGGGGCTAAAGAGAGTCTCAAACACACCACAGCAGTACAAAGTTTCTTTTGCTGTGATAACCAAGATGTTTCTTAACTGCCAAGTGCTGAGGTCCAGAAAGACATGGTTCTCTGTAGGGCTGTGAAATGCAATATAACTTCTTCCTTGCCTTTAAGAAGTGCTCTGGAGGGCGAGGTAAACTAGCAAGTATCCTGAGTTTGCCTTCCCTTTGCTCCTGCTGATTTTATTTTTGTTCCACAGTATCTAATTTCTCTGAGCACATGGCAAATTAGTGTAAAAGTATGGGGTGATTAAAACCAGGCAGCAGAAAAGGAGAATCCCGTTGAATGTCTAAAGGGTTTTCTTCAGAGGATAATCTAGTAACTCAGTATTTTGCTGTTGCTTTCCTTTTTGCCACTTCAGAGACCTTTAAAAATGTTTTCTGCAAAAATGGATTAATTCTTGTTGAGTAGCCAGTTTTCTTTCTAGGTGATAGCCAAATATAAAATACTTCAGCAAAACTACCACCGTTGATTCTTCGTTAGATACTCTGGCTTGTTATTGCATATTCTGTGTGGGGTTAAATGAGTTCCCATGTAACATATTTTTGCCACAGAAAATGTTCAGCACTTTTTTCATCACTATTCCTCTCCGTATTTTTTTTTGGAGGGGGGGGGAGAGAGAGAAGAGGTGTAGGAAAAACAAACCAAAGCAGTATCTCTTGAGTAGTTAAATGCTAAAACAGCAACAGACACATTGCTTTGCCTAGCAAGGCACTGGAACGCTGCTGGACTTTCGGGGTTGGTACTGTTGCAATTTCTGTGTGGTTTCCTTTTGACATACTGCAGTTTTGAGCTCCTGAGGTCCCCTGAGGCTTTATGTGGATTGAGAGAGCCTTAGTTAAGCTTGATTTGAAGCAGCACTCTTGGAGCCAAGACAAAGCTTTTGTATTTCCTAAAGAGCACGTTATCCTCAGAGAGCTTAATTTGTACCCTCTACTTTTGCTAGTAAAAGCGGCAAGTGCTGCTCTGTCCTCCATAGGGTAGTAGCAGGGTTTTATTCCCTTCTGCCTCCCCTGCACATCCGTGTTAACCATAGTTATTTACCTGTATTTGCCTGCAGATCTTGACAAGGATTCTTGTATTAATAAGGTGATAAAAATGAAGCACCAGAGGACTCCTTGCTTTGAGCTTAGTGCACAACTGGAGGCCTTTTTTTGTGCCACTGTGCCTGTGCAAAAGACTATCTCAGAAAGAAAGGGAGAAAAAATGTGCATTAGTAAATATGTGATAATACTTCACAAATAAGAGAAGTGGGTGAAGAGCAAGGGAAGAACTATCCACCAATATTGTGGTACAGGTAGAAAGTCTTGTAGCTGAGCTAGCAATGTAGAGAAAACCTAATTCCCTGGATATTTTCCCAGGCCTAATCTGATAGCCTCTTTTCACTGCTGATTCTTGTCCTATTTATTCTTACCCTTGGCCACAAGTCATGCAGGAGATGCAAGTATGGAACGGCATAATACTCCTGAGATTCTCCATCCACATATCAGCTCATAAATATCTCTCACTGATGCATGTGGCAGAGCCTTAGCAATCACTAAGCAGAAACCCCTTGCCAGCACTGATGGGGAAGTGGAAGCACAGCTGCCCTGATCACATGCAGGGCAATGTGCTTGTGGAGCATCTCATACTATAGTGTTTGACCATACAGAATATAGTTACAAGTACTTTGTATGGCAGCAAGCACCGCCTGCCCAGCACAAACAGATGATGGGAGACTGGCTGAAGACTTGCCTTTGCTGTGCAGACATAAACCTGTCATGGTTTCACCAAGGTCAGTGGGCAGACTGCTGATGGGCAGCAAAACCTTTGAGATGAGAAGTTACTCCATGCGTCAGGTGTTATGCAGCTCTGTACTTATTTATGCCTACATGGGCTGTGGGCTGGGATAAAAGGAGAAAATAGGATGAGATCCATCATCCAAGAATGTCACAAGGTGGGACTAAAGATATGAAGATGAGATAGCTTAGGAGCATTCTTCTCCACCCAGCTGGGCTTTTCTGCTTGGATATAGAATAAGGCATTAGAACTTCTTTTTATTCTTAATTTGCATCCTCAGCCTATTTTCTTAGGGTTCAGTAGTAACTCAGTCTCTGTAAATGCTTGTAATTTTGCCTGGAAAGTCAAGGACCAGTGTGGTCCACCACAGAAGGTAGTTTGATTACCTGCTGTGTGCAGAGATCAGGCAATAAAGATTAGAGTCAAGAGAGGTGTCTCATGGTGCTGGTGACATGCCTCTCATCCTCCTGAGGTTTCCATGAAAAGCCATGACATTCACCAGTGTGGGGCCACAGATATCGCCCAATAGAAGCACACAAGAGGTATATAAAGGATCATAGGATACAGGTGTTCCTTCATGGAAAATGAAGGAAATCCAGGAGAGCAAAGCCATGTGTCTAGGCAAGGAGATACAAAAGTGAGGGAGCGTGCAACCCGTGCATCAGTTCTTGCCAGCCAGCTCTTGCACTCTCCCTCGTTACATCTATGTGCGATACCTGGAACCAGGGGAGCTCTGTTTTGACTCTAGGCACTGAGTAATACAAGCTATCAGTAGGAAAAATTAAAAACCGTTCTGGGATCTTTTTATGTCATCTATGTAAATCCATCTAGGTGATGTGTGTTTGCTGTGCCTGTTACACTCAGATTTTTTGTGCAGTGCTTCTGCTCTTTACACGTCCAAGATAATCCTTTTCTAAAACCAGAGGAAAAAGTGGTACTGACTAGCAAGATAAATCTGATTTACCTGCAGTGCTAGCAAAAGTATTGCAGAGAGGTTCTCTGGGAAGAAGAGGGCAAAAGCATTAAATGTCTTTTCCATACAGCAGAGCTCCTTTATTGGTTTATTTTATTTTTGGTTTAAGTTTGGTTTGGTTTCAGTGAGTGAATAAGATCTGCACACATTATTAGTAGTCAGGAGCATGCGTGAGCTGGCTTTAACCCACAGCCCTGCTGTTATCTCTAGCACACAAATAAACTACAGCTAAACTGAAGAATTAATCACATTAAATTTTTGGTCCCTGATAAGAAAAATGCCATTCTATTTTTATTTATTTTGAGCCTGGAAAACGATTTAGTTGAGTTCCCCTGGATGTGCAGTTTGCTTCCATTTCGGCATTACATTGGATGTTATCATTGCTGCTGCATTAGTGTGTCTAAGCAGCACACCAGTGATTATATCCACCTTCTTCTACTCCACTGCTAAATGAACTGGGACAGAAAAGCTAATTACGCCTCTGCTACGGAGGAAGGTTTCTTGCTATCCAGTCACCGTGCCAAAAATTTGGAAGGGGCCCGGCTCCAGGTATAATTTATAACATTGCTTGATCTGCTGACTGCTTTACCCTGGCCCACAAGGGTTGCTGAACCGTGGACCACTGATACCTGCACTTCAGCAAAGACTGGAGATGTGGGAACAGAGGAAACTCACTGCTTTTAGTGGAAGGAGATGAAGGAAACAGTGTTAGAGTTAGGAAGAGGAAATTTTGGAGGCAGGAAGGAACGCAGCCTAACAAATTGTGCAAGTAGGGATAGGCTCCAAACCTGAAACCACATCCTTTATGGGGCACTGGTACGTTTGCTGTATGTACGAACCCACTCGGCACTATAAATGTTATAAACCATAGTCATAAAAAATAACAAGTGTGTCTGAGGAAACCATGACCTGATTATGAAAAAGCATTCTAGTTTCACTGAATGAACTATTTCCTGCAGATTATTAACTTGGATGGAGTAATAAATGAAGTAATAAATCTCTGCATTTGATCCTCTGGGTTTAATCCATGAGACAAGATTTATGACTGGACCCATTAACTCTTGTACTGGGAAAGTGCTCTTCATCTCTCATCCTCATGATATTAATTTGGAATGTTTGCATTCAGACAGGTACATCTAAGCTTTCAGTTGAAGCAGGGAAAACTTTTGAGGATATTTCAGACTAAAAATATGCTAGATAAGGTTCCAAAGCAATGTTCTTCTGATGTACACAGCATTTTGTTGATTATTTGGAAATGAAGTTATGGTCTGACGCCTAAAATAAAAAGGGGGGAAATCCATTTAAAGTTTCAGTATTTTCTGAATTACTGCTGCTGTTGCCAAATGTGTTAGCTACTCGTGGATCTATTTCTACACAAGAGGAAACGGTATGAACTGTAATGTATTGTCCTAACAGGATGTGTTAAGAGCAGAATAGAGGACTTGGCATTCCTCTGTCTTTCTAGATTTAAGCTGGTCTACTGCAAGCATGTTCAGGCAATTTGAAAGTCCAGTATATATGTTTTTAGATTTTAATAGTCTGAATAATTAGAAAGGTACAAAAGCCTATAGATGCATTATGTAGTAGATTCAGCCAAGCGAAAGGACCAGATCTCCACAGATCTGGGCTTTTGGGTAGTTCAGCACCAAGAACAAAAATGACGTCATATTTAGGCTCTTGTAAGTGCGTACACAACAGCAAGATTTGGAAACCTTATAATGAATCTAAGAACCTCATATTTAAATATTTTTAGCTGCAGATCTTGTGTCTAACCCATTCTGTGGCAAAGAAGTAAAGACCGTCAGCAGAGCTTGCTATACAGAAGCATTCAGCTACTCCTGTACCTTAGGAGCCTCAGTCTTACAGTTTGGCTCTTATGGTATACAGTACCTGTCTTAGAAATTGTATTTGAAGACAATTTCCATCATTATAAGATGTGCACTATTAGCTGACAGTGATGGCATCACAGCTAATAAGCTCATGTGAGATCTCTTTGTTTCTTCAGCTCTTTTGAAAATGGATAGGGTAAATAAAAGGTTCACAGGTGAGCTAGAAGCAGTATCCCATTTTGGGGTTCTTTTAAGGGTTCTTTTAATGGGACTAATGCAGAAGAGTCAGGTGGTCTGCATGTCATCATATAATCCAATGGTCAAAAGTAAGGGAGGTGTGTATATATGTATACATACTTATATGCATACATACATATAAAACCCAATTACTGCTTCAAGTAAGCATAAGTGCCTATTTTTAGATTGTTACTTCTGACACTAATGGTGAAATAAGTTTCTTTTACAATGTGTTTTCAGACACCAATATAATAAACTTGTTACTATCCACAGAATTCAAGGTCCCTTAGTATCAGTGAGAGCTTAATTATAAAATATTACCCCATAATAAGGACATGGAATGTTTTGTAAGTGTAGACATTAAGGCTGCTCCAATTACAGGCTGCCCTGTAGCTGCTTTGGAAAGACACATACCTCTCTGCCTGCTTTCAACAAACAGAGAAAGGTGTAATCTGTGTTATGGGCATGCTCAGCTGTACTGGCTGAATAGTCCATCAACATCAAAGAAAGTCTTTGGAAGATAAAATCTTGGCATCTTATAGCCAGCTTGGATTTCACCTAGGCTCCATATATTAAAGTGGGTGTGTACAGTTTTTGCTGGTTTTGGACCTTAAGAACAACCACTACCCTGAGGTAGGGCCATTTTAAAGTTACCAAGAAGGCAAAGTAGAGTTGTGCCACTAAATGTCTGGAGAATTTCTTTTTTTTTTTCTCTCTCTCTTTTTTTTTTAAGCTGGTCAGGTGGCAAACTGTAAATGCTTGGTTTGGGATGAGTGTCTGGAAGGTGATTTAAATTAGTAAGGTGCACAGAAATTTCCATGCTTCTTATTTGATCATTTCTAACATTCAGTATTAAGTTAAAATATTCAAAGAGTGTCCGCAGCCAGACATTTTCTCTCTAGTTCAGCACCTTCATTCACATGGCTTGTGTGCAGAAAAGCTGCCTGCGACCCCTGCCTGACCAGCCACGCGTGCTTTGCTGTGTCTGGGCCTGACATAGGTCACCTGGGTTAGATAGTGTTGATGCAGACAACCTTTCAGCTAATGATGGGACATGCTGAATGTCAGGAACTTCTCTGGGTTGGCAATGGGGGCAACAGTATGGTTAAAATTCTCCATGCCTCTGGACTAATAAAAATTGTGTGCTAATGCAAGGTCTAATGCTCTGCAGACTGATTCAGCCCACGCTTGTCAGAGGAGGAGGAGGGTCACTATGGTAAGACAGGTAGTGTCTGAATCGCAGCTATCCACAACCTGATGGTGGATCTTGGGAGTGCTGTTTTTGGGGGTGCTTTTCAAATCAAAGCTTTGGCTGTGCCACTTGAAATACCCACATGCCAAACCATTAACATGCTTTTAGTGCTGCCCTGTGTTTTGTGATGCCATCCTCCATGCCTGTCTAGTGCTTCACCCCAAGGCATCCAGGAAAGCCTGTCCCTTGCTCTTTACACGTAAAGCCCTCACTGAGATTGGGGATGTGTTGCTGAGGACAGCTATTTGTGTGTGAGCTAGAAGGGCCACAGTTCCCCTTTTGTTCCCAGATGCCTTCATGGGTACCTAAGCACACTGTGCTCTTTGCTCTTGCTCGGCTGTCATTTTGTACGGTAACATAAGCACTCAAACAGTCCTTCCTATCTGGTACATCTGGAAGCAGTTAATTAGCTAAGTACAACAAAAACAGAAGCAAAAAACAGATTCTCCTCCTTGGAGATGTTTCTGGAGAGCCAGATGTGTGTCATCTATTGCAGTATCCAAATTCCTGCCTCCAAATACCAGACAAATTTAGGGTGGGTGGCAGTCATGCAGAGCGCTGGACATGGGCTGGGTGAGATGTCCGGGCTCTCCCGACTGTCATAGCAGCGGAAACATAGAATAACCCCTTCTGCATCACTACGGTTTGCAGGCAGTGTAACTTTGCAGAGTTTAACCCCTGGCCCTGCTCGTGGGAGCTCTTCCAATCATCCTGCTCCAATCCTCATCCAGGAGCAGGAGAGTGCGGTCATCCATGCTCATGGAGAGAGGGAAACATACAGGACTCTTGCAGTGGGTCTGGCCTGTGACATACCCTGGCTGTGCACTTGAACAACCCTTTTCTTACTCTTTGGCTTATTCTTTCAAGCTCTTGCACAGGGGAATAATCTGTTTTCATTTTATTCTTCCAACTCAAATCAACATGACTGCTCGCATCAGAGATCAGACTCCCTGGTTTGTAAAGCTGTGTGTAGTTCATCTCTGTTGGTAAACTTCTTTTCTTACTTGCAAATCTGCCTAAGAGAAAATGGTCACAAGGTGTGTTACTAGCTCAGAGACTCACTAACCTACCATTTAAGGATGGTTGGAAGGGTTTCTCTGTTTTTATGTTGAGTGCAGATCGATAAATCTTTAATAAACATCAATTTTTTTAGATAATGTATCTTTTGAGCTATGGGAGTGCTAAACTACCTACAACAATGAGCTTCAGTACAGAAAAAGAAAAAGAAAAACTCATGTATAAAATTTCAGTCCTGGGAATTTTATGTTTTAATCGGTTTCCTTAATAAAATACAATAAGACCATTGCAGTTACCAGTAAGATACTTTCAGAACTCTGACACTTACAGCTGTCTCATTTATAATGTGAATCACAAAAATAAATGGCAAATACAAAGCATTCAGCTGAAGTTGTCTTAACTCCCAGGATGGTTTTCTTATTCTGTTGCCTCCGTAGCTTAAGTTTATAATGACAGCACCGCAGATCTGATGTCTTTGTACTGAATTTTTAAATAATCCTTAGAAGAAAGAAAAATCAGGCATCTAACCAATTAAGACTAGGGGTTTGGATTCTGAGTTACAGACACTTCAAAGAAAGCTAAGTTTGCCCAAAAAGACATTTTCCCATGTCATTTTTGGTTCAGATATGAACTGAGATGTATTTTGTAAAAAAAGGCTGTTTGTTTCATATTTAAAAGCCATCTAAATAAGCTTGTGGTTGTAACAATGACCGTCATGTTTAAAAAGTAGTTGTATATATTATAACATAATAAGATAATAAATAATACATGTCTGTCTATATCTATCCACCCATCCATCCATCTAGCCATCCATCCATGTAAATCCATTCCTCTTAACTGTGAAATTACGAATAGCAAAAAATGGTCATTCTCCTTGATACGCTCTATTTTTTCCTAGGAATGATTCTCAACCTAAACCTCAGATTTAAAGGATCTCTTATTTCGATCTGGCTTGCTTACAAATCTAAATTTTCTGGGTGAGATCAAAAATGGCAGCATGACCAAAATGCAGAGATCCCCTTGCATTCAGCAACAACTTCTTGTGCTTGTTCTTTTTTTCTGTGGGGGAACAGGTCTGGTGATCAAGTATTACTGGCATTTACAGTTTGTTACACCTCACTTGCATTCAGTCTGTGTCACAAATGCAGGAGCAAGCCAGATTTCAGTAGTGTCCAGCCAATATTTGGCGATATCTAGAGGGGGGCCACGACTGTCCTATTGTGCAGAACACATGTACAGACACAGCCCTGCTGAAGCAGTTGTCTCTGTGTGAATCTGAGGACTGGGATCTCCTGGGTCCAAATCCTAGCAGTATCTCTGTGAGCTACAGTCAGCTACATGGTGTTTTCTGTTATCTGCTGGTGGTGAAGTCCCTGCCATCCTTGGTGGGGACCTAGGAGGCTCAGTGAGCTGTTTGGAGCTTGGGGGCAGGTGAGAGAGCGTGCCTCCCTTGCGGGGAGCATCGCCGCTTTGCATCAAGGCGGCTGGTACCAGCTGCCAGGCTCCAGGGATGCCAGTTTTAATAATTGAAAGCTTTGCTCCCCTACACAATTCAGAGCTTTATACCCTCCTCCAACAAAAACTACAATTCCTTTTGCTGCTGGTTAAACACCTGTGCCTGCGGGCAGGCACCGGCTGACTGCCAATGCTGGCAGCTGGAAGTGGGCATTTTTCCACAGGGCATGGCAAGTGCTGAGGTGGCATGGGGATTGGGGAGGCTCATCCCAGTGCTGTTCAGCCAGTGGGCAGGTCTGCAGGGATGCGCTGGGATAACTTGGCACAGACAGTCCCCAGCCCCTGTGAATGGGTACCCCATGCAAAGCCCCAATGACGGGCTTTTATTGTTCATGTGGGATGTGGATGATAAATAACCTATGTGAGCTGAAAATTCATCGTTGTGGTGGAATACCCATGAGGGGAGAGCAATGAGGGGGCAAGTGAGTGGACTTCTCCAGCATGGGGATGGAAACTGCTGTGTAGGGGTCACAGTGGTATCTGGCATATTGCAGGGGTACTTCCCATGAGAGGAGGGGACAGAATGTATGGTCGAGGTCTGGGTGATGAGGAGACAGCAAGAAAAATATTTGGCACGATGCAATACTGGCAATACCAGCACAGAGGAGCATTGCTGTTCACACTCCTTCTTGTCTGCCTTTGCTTCCTCACTACGAATTATTTTAATTTCTTCTGTGGATTTATTAAGCGCCTCTTGTCCTGGTGACTCAGCACTCATTTACCTAGTTAAACCAAGCAGTAAAGTGCTTGCCTGGGAACAATGGACAACAGAACTGTCGTTATTGTGTTAGGAAATGAAAATCAGGCTAGAACTAAAGAAAATGAGAATGCTTTTACTATGTTTGCTGCCTTTGCCTTCTGCTAGGTATCCCTGGAGAGAGGAATGCGTGCTGGAAGTACTCCCAGAGAAGACCTCAGGTCCTTAAATTTAAGGAGCCCCCTGGCTGATGGATAAGCACCGAATTTCTCTCTACCAGAGCCTATGTGCACACTTTTTGTGATAGCTCCTAATATTGACCCTCTTCCCAGCAAAGACTGATCCAGTTTGAGAGCTTGCTCCATCCATTTATTCTGGCTCCGCTTTGCCTTCTGTGATGGTGTTGCAATGGGGCTATGTTTCCCCTGGTGATTTGCAGATACGTCAGGTATTAGGTGGGCATTGCAGCTGGTTCCACAGTTGGCCCTTCTTCATAGAGCCCATTAAAGCTTTTCTGCTACAATTTAGGCTAAGAAATGATATTTTATCAATTTTATTGTCCTCAAGTTATCACAGTGAATGTCAGATTGGATTATACAAATGAAGATGATTTTACTGACAACCTGTTAAAAGGTCTGTGCTAATTTTATAACTTAAAGTGCTTATGCTAACATTGAATTGCTTGAGTGAAGAGGCAGAGGCTGTTTGGTCTTTTCATACTTCCTGGTAGAAGCAACACAGTTATGGAGTTTAGTAGAAAGCATCAGATAATTATAGTGGGTTCCCAGCATTTGGTCGTTTACAAATCCCCATACGTTTTCTGTGCAAACATTTTCCCTTTTCTGATGCTTGTTTTTGCTAACCCTCTCCAGTCAGGAGACAAGGTTCCCTTATTAATCTGTAAATCAGAGGCATTTAATTGCTTCTGCAATTTCAGTATGGGTTTGGTCGTGTTCCAGTGGAAAAAATGTTGCTTTGACCAACCACTGTGATGTCTGCTTTTCCAAGCAGGAGACAGAACAGAGAGCAGAGATAAGATACAGTCAAACAGAGAATGTCTTTTCTAATTACAAATGGCTCATTCTGTTCTGCTGTGGGCAAAAGCTAAATGTAATATAATACAGAATATAACAATTTAAGCACATTATATGTATATAATAATATTATATATATAATATGGTTAATATTAGGGGAAAAATACATGTGAACTTACAGTGTCTTCAATGTCCTTCAATGGAAGGAATATACATGCTTCTTTGGAATAAACTAGCAATTTCTAAAAGGGAGAATTTTCTTCTGTCTTTCAGACTTGCTGTAGACTCAAGGCACAGTTACAATGCTGTTTACATTCACAACCATACTGAGATCAATTCATAATGAAGGCAGATGAAGGCTGGCTCCTCTAATGACTGGAAAGAGTCCAGAATATGTCAGGAATTTCCAAGATTCTTTCTAGGGTGCACTGCAGCTAATTAAATCCAAGGAATAATAATAAATAAATAAATGTTTAAAAGTAAAAGAAGTGCAAATACAGATTGCAGAACTAACCTCGAGGGTCATTGCCATTTCTAAGCTGTCTTCACTTGAATCTAATTTGGGGGGGATAACTGCATTTATTTACATTTCTGTGTACATCTGCTTTCTCACAGTGCTGCCTCCAGCTTTGTATAGTGAGCTTCTGCAGCACAGGGCCCAGAGGCTTATGCACAGATAAGAAAAAACCAAACAATCCCAGTAGGATGGGCACTGCTTTCCTCCTTTTCTTCCAGCTTTTGGAGCACCTCTGTGCTGGTTAGGCTTTCTGCACCCCACTGGTACCTGCAAATGTTTCTTTTCACTTCCACATATAGGCATCTATCTGAGTATCTTGTTTGCTCCTCTCCTTTTGAAGCTGCCCGAGAGTCCAGTCCCACTGCAGGGAGTCTTGTAATAAAGTACAATTCAAGAGGTGCACATATAAGTTAGGCTTTAAGCATGGAAAGGCTTAATCTCTTCCTGAGGTTGGAAGCCTATGCTGGAAATCAGCAGGCTCTTGTTGGACTCAAATAAAATTCAAAGAAAGGCTCAGGGGGAGCTGAGCATCAATGTGCAGGGATGAAGGGCTGCCCCTATTCTCCCTCTGCTTACCACTTGCAGATAGAAGAAACCAGTCTGATGCTGACCAGCTCTTTCTGCAGGGTGTGCAAGATAGGAGGTTGCCGTGGTACTCCTGGTGGCTTTTGAGATGGGGGCTTGGCTCTCAGTCTGGATCAGAAAATTGCTGGTTGTAGATAATGGGCCAGATAAAACCTCCTACTGGCTTGAGTGCTTGATGTGGTCCGGGTAGTCCAGACACAAAACAATTAAACAATATCCTCCTCTTCATCAGTTAAGAATCACTGACATATATTATGTCAGGGAGGTTGGAATTCGATGATCTTTAAAGTGCCCTCCAACTCTAACCATACTATGATTATCTGCATGGCAAAGTAAAACCAGGCTGCTTGGCAGTGAAAGTGCTTTCCCTGGGTGCCTTGAAGGTGAGGTTTGGGGGAGCAGGTGGGGAGCAGTTCCCCATGGTCCAGGAAAGCCACATGGTTCCTGTCATGGTCTCCATCACCTGAGGAGAGTTTGCTCATCCTCCCCCAGCCACTGCTGCTTCATTCATGCTGCCCTAAACAAACAGAGTGAGGTGGATCAAAGCTTTTAGCTGTCTTTTCAGAAGCCATTACAAGGAGCTCATAATGTGGCCAGTGAAAGAGAGAGCTGTTTTGGAGGTGAGGTACAGGTGGTGCCTAAAGAAGAGGTGCATTAGAAGTGGCTTCATGGGAGGGGGATACTGGAGGAACCTTGTTGGGGGTAGAAATGGTTTCCCTCTTGACCACTGGGGGAAGTTGATGGGCTTCAGGGGCTTGCAAAGAGCTTTGCAGAGAAGCAGTCTGCTGTGCTGATGCTTGCAGGTCCATGCCGAGACTCAGAGGCCAGCGTCTGCTGTATCTCTTGGGCCCCTCTTTGTTTATTTGCCTTCAGATAGTCTTTGAAATCCTACTATGTGAAGCCTTGTGTAAATACATTTTTTAAAACCCCACAGTTTAATGGGAATAAGAGGCAGTTCCTGTACTCCTGCATTTGCTGAGCTTGTTTCCCACTGAGGAATATGAAGTTTTAAATAACTAGTAAAGTGGCTGCAAAACTTGAAGAACTACAGGAGGGGTGCAGACTTTGAATTTATGAATCCTTAGCTGTGATCCTGCACACTGGCTACAGAAACCTGTTTTGGAGTATCAGTGGTGTTCATACACTCTGCAGGACTAGGCTCTTTTGTTTTTAATAACGCCAAAGATCTTCTATATGAATAGATACATGCACATAGCAAATATTGCAGCAGTTAGAAAACTCATAAGGACCCCAGCAATGCCGGTGCAAAGCTGCAGAGCACTTTTTTTTCAAATTTATGCTGTTTCAAGACTTTGTTTTGAGATCAGACCTTGGTACTGCAATGCCACTGTGTGGAGGTAAAAACCTAGGAGTTGTGAGCCATCAGATGAATACATGACTGAATGGTTGCTTCATTCATTGTTCTTATTCAAAAGTGGTCTTTTCTTAAATGTACTAAATTTGCTTGTTCTTTGCCAGTCAGTTACTATATAGTTTCCAAATAGTTTCTGCCTTTACATATGTACGTGTATCTATGCATCTGTATAGGCTTATGATTAAGCTTGAAGGCAAAGTGGACTTATTAATGATTTTTCTCTTTAAGAGCCATTTTTGTTCTATTTCTTAGTGAAAACATTGATGCTGGGAAGATGCTAGATTATCATGTCCTATTAATAACTAGAGGTGCTGCCCTCTGAAACTTCACTTTTGTCTTGAAGAAGTAAGCTCCTGATTTTCTTTGCTGGAAAAACATGGTAAAACTCCAGTGTAACAGGAATGGTGTCCTGGTTTGGGGTGAACCAGAGGCAACTTTGTGTTAAGTGAGAAAGGCTCTTGCTCTTACTTGATGCTGTGAGAACTAGGGTCAGCTGATTAAGTTGTTTACCCTTTGGAGTGGTCACACCTGTGGGGAGGAGTGGACAGGTCAGGTGACCCCAAACCGACCAATAGGGTATTCCATCCCAGCTGTCTTATGCTTAGTATAAAAACTAAGGGATCAAAGGGATCAGGTTGGCTCCTCTTCAAGGGTTTATCTCTTTTAGTGGGCTCTTCTTGAATGGCTGCTTCTTCAATAGCTCTATTTCTTTGATGCCTGAGGAAGATGCTGTCAGTCCATCTACCTTTGATCCCCATCAGTATGTTCTGGAATCCAGTCCCCGTTTGTCATTGAGACCAGGCTGGAACATACCCAGTGCCTGCTGGTGACATTCTCCTGGGAGCTCGATAAGGTTTAGTGCATATTTGTATATATTGTATCTATTTCATTATTTCTATTATATTTTATTATTAATATTTCATTAAAATAGCTTAGTTTTTTCTAAACTCATAGATCTTCGTATTGCTTTTCATCTCCTTGGAGCAAGAGGTGAGGGAAAGCACCTGTCATCTTGTCATTGGCCAACCTGGCCTAATCCACAACAAGCAACAAGGTTCAATCACTTTTGTTTCTCTGGGCAGCATTGTGTCTGGTACAGGTGGAAGGAAAAAAATGGTGGGGTAGTAAATCAGGAGAGGGGCACTCCTTGCCTTAGGGTGCTTTCCAGGAAGGGGGTTGGATGATACTATGAAGGAAAAGCATCCCAGAGCATCCTTCAGGGAGGCCTTCTGCAAGTTTTTTTCATTTTCCTGTCCTATCCTGCACTTGTATATGTGCCTGTTGATTTCACAAGCCTCTCCTCTCACTCAACAAGAGTGATGTCCTAGTGCCTTTAGTTGTTGAATCCTGCTAATATATGAGAGATTATCCTTCAATGCCTTAACTAGATAGTGCCAAGCTGAACCTTGTGTTCTGCAAACTGTATTTCTTCCAATGCTCCCTGTTCTTTAATGACAAGACCCTTCCTCTGACATTATGGGATGTTTTTGTTTTATACAGATTACACTGAAAGTCTCACTTACACGGTTGTTATAGTTTATAATCCACCGAAACTCCATTATGAATCCTCTTGTAGTAACAAGCACCGGACTGTCACATATGCAAATGTCTTATCTCATGAGAGCAGTCGGGCACAGAGGGTGCCCTTTGCTGAATACTTCAAGGTATGTGCTGAGATTGCTTGTTTCTTTTTGTGCAAATTTATCCCAAAATGAACCTGCCCTCCAAGAAATGAATAATGTTTCTATATTTATCCAGGGGGTTTTGTTGGTTTGCTTAGCTGCACCAACAGCTGCATTTTAACTGGCTGCTACAAGAAATACCTTGTTACTCAAAACTTGTAAAGTATCTTGCTGTATGTGTTATCTCCCTCATCTGTGATGATCAGCAGCAGCATCATGTATTTTCAAGAGCTTATTTTGTGTGTTAAAAACAAAAATAAAAAATATCATTCTTTATAATCTGCTGGAATAGCTTAGGTCCTTGGAAATGTGCAGTGAGCAGATAGGGCTTGGCTTTGCTGCCTCCCAGTTGAGGGGATCTTCTGTGTCCAGTCTAATCACAGGATCATAGAAAGGTTAGAATTGGAAGGGACCTTAAACGTCACCGAGTTCCAACCCCCATTGCCATAGGCAGGGACACCTCTCACTAGGCCAGGTTGCTCAAAGCAGGGATAGGGCATCCACAACTTCTCTGGGCAACCTGTTTCAGTGTCTCACTGCTCTCATAGTGAAGAACTTTTTCCTAATATCTAATTTAAATCTACACAGTTTCAGTTTAAAACTGTTATCCCTCATTCTGTCACTCTACTCCCTGATGAAGAGCCCCCCGCCTTCTTTCCTGTAGGCCCCGTTTAAGTATTGTGACTTTGGACTTATTTGTCTTTAACATCTTCTCACCTGCACTTCTTTTCAACTAATGGTAGGCGTTGTTCATCTTTCTGCAACGCTGGAGAAAAACTGCAAACGTGGAAAACTACCACTTGTCCTTGCTAAAAAAGTAATTAAGGAACTTGCTGTATTAATATGTGCAAAGTGAAGCCAGATTGCATCCTCTCTTGAGACCCTGGTAAGAGAGATACGAGGGCTTTATCATAGGAACACTGGGTCTTCATCTGGGCTAATTGACCTGTCATAAGTAGTGCAACAGTTAAGATGGTCAGGTACATCTCCATTGTGAAATCCACAATTGACAATGTGGCTTTCTCCAGAGAAAATCCTGGCCTTGCTGAAGGTAGGGAGTAGAGATTAAAAATAAGAGAAAGGAAAAAGCAGGGGAGGAAAAAAGGTGAAGGCCTAATTAAAGTTACAAGTGATTTTATTTAAGGGAATGTTTTCTTAACAGAGTGCTGTAACCCTCCCACCTCAGCCTTTTGGCTTAAGTTACTGTTGGTAGAGATAAGCTTCATTAGGGCTGTCAGTTCCAAAGGAGGTATTTTCATGGCCATTAGTCTCCCTTCCTCCACCAGACCTCATGTACAATGATAAAAACATTAATAGGGGCCAGAGCAGGCCTTGAGGATGAACATTTTATTACTATGCAAATGCAGGCAATCTAGGAAATTAATATTTCATGCAAGTCTGTCTTCACAAGGCATGTTTTGATGACAGGCTCCTGGTCCTGTGGCCAGGCAGCTGGCTGCAAGGGCTGTTGTCCTAAGCAGGGTCTTGAACTTACTTTTGTTTCTTGCCGGCTGTTATCTGGGGACCAGTCAAGGATCAGCCATGTTGTGTCAGGAGGGCTGCCCTTGCATTGACAAAGATTCAGATCCAAAGATGCTGAAGATCCAAATATCTCCAGAGAGGAGTAGAGCATCTGGGTGTGCACAGCACAGTGAGTGCTGCTTCCCAAGCCTGTAACACTGTGTTGCATGTCCTTGCTGGGAGGTCAGCTTGGGAAAGGAAAGTGCAACAATTACAGAAGCAGTAGAAAAAGTTTTCTCTGCACTCCCCTAGAAGGCAGGTAGGCAATGATACAGATAGATGTACAGCCAAGATGAGAGCAGGACATGCTGCCGTCCAGCATGATAACTCCCCTGTTTTTTGTATAGCACTGAGTAGTGCAGGCAGGGCCAGGGGCTGCAGTGCTCATAAGAGCGGTTTGAGCAAAGAGCAGGTCTGCTTGGTGCAGGTGAAGATGCAGATTTCCTCAGGCTGCCCCAAGGGCACCAGCAATTCTTACACCTGCCTTTGAGAGAAACAACATGTGGTCCCCAGTGTCACTGATGGTCAAGATGCTAACTGCATCCACAGTGTGGTTTGCTATGGTCCCTTAGGCTGGGGCTGGCAGTAGGCATGCTGCCCAAAAAGCCTCATGTTTGGGAATACCAGGTTATGGATGGGTCCTGCCCCTTTTCTCTTTTCCTCAACCACTTTGGAAGAAGCAGCTGCCTTTTCACCTTCATTAAGCCTTGCAGCATGCTTGCAAAGTGAGTAAATGCTGCTGTGCCATTTGTTCAGCAGGCAGGCAGTTGTTAAATGGCCCAGCCAAAGTGCCGTAGGACTGAGTAGTGAAGTTCAGGATGGGTGTCAGGATTCAAGTGCTCGCTTGCTCTTTTCTTTACTGTGATTTTAATGACCACTTATCACAATATATATATTCAAGACAAAAAGCCTGAGTCAATACATACCACAACCTGAGACCGCGCAGGAGGTATTCTGTTGCTGATGCACTCACCTAGAAGAAGTAAGAGCCTTTTAATGTGTTCAGAACATTAATAAGCTTAAAGTGGATTTGAAGAAAGGGTAAGAGAATTGTGAATTAAATATTGATCCTGGTATCCCATTGTTGAATTGCAGACATTCAATTGCCCATGGATTATTCTGCTATCAAATCATAGCAAGTAGGGACAGAAAAGCTGTACAATTATCCCATTCATCTCCTTGCCAGTGGAAGAGTGTTCCCAACAGTACGTTCTTGTAGTGGTTGAAGTTGATTACTTAATTCCAATTACTGACAGTCTACTAATTGCTTAGGCTGTATTCCAATTTTTGTCAGCACTCCCATCATGTGAACTCCTTATCTAGAGGTCTGCCCTGCCTTCTGGCGAGGGATCACGTGAGTAGCTTTGAATATGAACTTCTAAAATAGGTCAAAGTTTCCCCCTATATTTTTTTCCTGTTCAGCTTCATTTCTGACTGCATGTACTCTTGATCTACCTGCACTTTATAAAACAAACAGGCAAACTAAAATGCCTCCGGATGAGTCATTCAAGGAGAGTAGACATGTGTCAGCATTCCCCAGCCATGATTATATTCTTTTCAATGTGCCCTGGTCACTAGCCTCCAGTGAATGGCTTTCTAATTTTATGTACTTTAAATAAGTCAAAATATATCTGTCAAAATCTCTAGCATCAGTCACATTTTTTTCCCTGCCGTTACAGACTTATCCTCCAGCAATCCTCTAGTTACTGAAATTAGTCTTGATGAAAAGGAAATATTAACTTTCTCTATTACTCACTAGTAAACTCAAACCTTGATCCTTTACTGTCTTCTCTTTCCTTAAAACTGCCCTGTATTACCCCAAGCCATCTTGCTGTCAAGGAAAAATTAGCCATGCACTGGTGAACTTCAGAGGGTAATGGGCAGTTTTCTGACTGCCCAAATTCCTTTAAATCATTTATTTATTCACTCATACATATTTGCTGGCTAAAAAATGTGTGAGCAAGGGTTTCTTGATGGGACTGGGCAGCCAGAAAGGTACCAGATGGAAAGGTTGGCAAAGACAGTGGTCACAAGAGAGCTTGTGAAGCTTCACAAGGATGAGCTTGTGAAGTTTATTTAAAAAAGAAAGTGCCAGTGATGGAGCCAAGGGTAAAGGCTGGTGTGGACACTTGAAGGTGGATAAAAGGACTTTTCTTCTGTGTGTGTGTACACTGCAGAACAAGTAGTAAAAGGCAGCTGGGTGATAGCAGCAGACTGAAAGGATGCTCAGCATCCCTGAGTGGTGCTGGGCTGTGCCTGGCAACACAGGGGGACCACAGGTGCTGAGGGGGTGGTGGGATGCCTGTGCCCATGGATTTCAACCTTCCCTGGAAGTGAGGTGAGTGTGAAAGGAAAGCCTTGCAGCTCAGAGCAGATCAGGAAGTCTCAGAAGGGACCATGGTAAAGAGGCTTAGTTTTGACAGGTGAGGACACAGCACTCCCAGATGAAGTGACACCAGATAAATGACTGTCATTTTCAACCACATCTCCAGCATAGAGTTTTGTGAAGGAGGATTTCCAGGCACAAAGGGAGGAATTTGACTGTTGCTGGGAATTGCAGCCAGAAAAGAATAAGTCAGTAAAAGAAAGTCCACTACTTTAAGAAGTTTACAGAAGACAGACAACCATGTGAAAGCAAATCTATTAGACCTCCAGGCACATAAAATGAAAGAATTCTGCTCAATCATGAGATGACACAGAGATATGTCAAGCTTTCGGCCTGAGAGCTTATAAAATGGCTTAAAATCTTGGCTTCGATTTTACTTTGATCATACCAATTGAGCGCTGAGCGAAAGGATAGCCGGGGAGCAAGCAGGCTGAAAATGAGCCTGTGAGCAGAGCTGCTGCTTTGAAGGTGCGTGGCCTTTCACCGCCACACAGCTTTATCATCTGAGGCTCGCCAAGTTTTTAACCTGATAAAATGAACTAGGCAAAGGGAAAGGGAAATAAGCGAAGGGAAAACATTACATCTGTCTGCAGTTTAAGCTGAGCCTCAAGCTCAGGTTACAGAGTGAAGTAAGGTTCACAGGAGTTACTTTAATATTTCAGTAACTGCGGTCAAGACGATGGTTGCATTTATGACTGGCAGTGTAGAATAACCTACAGGAAATATTATCTGTACTGAAGAATACATACTCTGAGACAAGAATGTTAGCTCAGAGTGTATTATTAAAAGGAGTTACTATCTCCCATGATAGTTGCTTGCAAAATAAATGTGTTGCCAGTTACTGTAGCTATGCTATGTAACCTCCAAAACAATTCCCACCATCACCTCTGAACAATAGTTTGTGGATTTTTAATCTTCTATTTGATGGCTCACATGGCCATTCTCTCAAAATGTGAATTGTGTCTTCATTAGAGATGGCCATCTAAAGCAAGAAATCATCCTGCTTCTTTCCGCCTACCTTATGTTGGTGTATAGTTTATGGAATGTGCACTTGGCTGCTTTCAAACCTCAGTAGAGCCTGTATATTTCTGTCCCTTTCAATATGTGTCAAAGATGATATAGGTGATATGGTCCCATGGGTCTCCCACCTTTGACAGTTACCTTTAGACATATTTCTTTGAATAGTACATAATTTTATACTTACAACTATGGCATTCTGTAATTAGGGACTGCTTATATTTAGGTGATTTTAAAAAATTAACTTACTTTCATTAACTTTCATACCAATTCTGATGGCAAAATATTTGTGTTTAAACAGACAAAATAATCACTACATCTTTCTGTGTGCTCACAGGACAAGAGTGGCTTAGATTACAGGAAAGGAGATTCAGGAATATCTGAAAATCTTTCAAAGGAGAAGAATATGTAAGCACCAGGATAGTTGCCTGGAAAAGTGGTCAGATCTCCACTGAAGGGGATTAAAAACTCACTGAACACATGTTGTAAGCGTGACCTAAGTTGAGTGGATCTTGCCCATGGACTGAAGCGTGATGTCTGTTTTCAGTGATTCCTAAGAGTTGGGGAAGAAAGACAGCAGGTCTACACCAGTTACTGCTGTTCTGCTTGCTTTAATTCTTCTTGACCAGGCTGGGTTGTCTGTTAAAGTGCTGTAAGTACCCAAAATAGTGCTGTATTTGTGGTAGTGCAGTAGTTTGGAAACACAACATAATTGCAAAGAAAGGTCAATGACCTTATTCAGAGTTAAGTGGAAAGATCTATGGTCTGAAGGGGAGTAAGCTTTTGGCAAACAAAAATAGCCAAGTTTAGTAAAGCAGAAGAGAATAAATTAGTGGACAAATGCCAGTCTTTTATTGTTTAAATTATTGTTGTAATGCTCTTCTCTTTCAAGGTTGCTCCCCAGTTGAACCTTAAGCAGTTGCAAACAGAAATTTTAGGATCTGCTTTCCAAACAAATAACAGCTCTGGACAGCAGGTGGGGATTAACAGTGTGGCGATGAATGACTGCAGAGACTTTGGCACTCCATTAATCCTGGTGGGTATAGAGTGTCTTCCCAGATCATATGGTGTGGTTCACAACTCTCCGTGATGTTTCTTTTAAAAAATATCAGCCTCCATCCTGGGTGACATTACAGAGCTCTAGGCTTGCAGCTCTTCTCTCAGTAGATGTTGCCATCAAGGCAGCTCTGGAAAGAAGAAGAAAGGAGGTAATTTCTAGTTCTTTTGCCTTGCTGTGATTACCTATTTCACTGTGAAATACTGTAGAAGTGGTTCTGGTGCTGTTGCTAACAATGCTTTGGGACAAATGCTGATAATCACGCATGGCCCATCTGGCTGGTGGGCTGACTTTCAAGCAGCCCAAAGTTAGTAATGCCATCCTGTGAGCATGGACCTTTGAGTAGCTCTGAGTGATTACTGGCTTTCAGTTGTGCTACACAACTGCTCATTCCATGGTGTTGCGTAGGAAATTAATATGTGCAGGTAAGAATAGAAAACCAAGCAAGCAAAAGTATATTTTCAAATGCTTTATGGTTGGTTTTTTTTTTTTTACCCAGCTTTGCACCCAAAGGAAAGCTTCTTGTAGAGTCAGGGTTGGACTGTCAATTGAGGAAACTGAAGAAGCGTGCCCATGAGAATGTTTATTTTCAAAACAGCCATCCTTCGTTTGGGTCTCATTTCCCAGGTGAAACAAGAGAAGCATTCTCTTCCCTGCTGCACACAGCTCTGACAGATTGATGTAGTGTGCCCAGGAAGAAAAGAGATGCTTGTCCAAAAATTATTTCCCATATCTTTGAGATGAACAAGCCATATTATTTTTTCCCTTGATTCTTAGCGCTGAAAGCTCTGCCTTTACTCTTTAATAGATGACTGTGTTTGATGAAGGTTTTTGAACCGCCTAAACGGTCAGGTGTCAGAGATCTATAGGCAGCTGGTGTTTGTTTAGTAAATGATGTCTCTGTTATTGTAGTAAAAGACAGGCCTCGATGGGCTATAAATACACTCTGTTCCCATGCATCATACCTCTGTCCAAAGGTACATTTCAGACCCTTGGTTGTTTGCTCTCCAATTTCTTTCTTTTTCATTACATTTCTCCCTCCTTCTCTCCTACCATGTTATTACACTGAAACAAGACCAAAGCAAGTAATTCATGTAATAACCCTTTCAGAGGGAAGCAGAATTTTCTATATACAACAGTTGTCATTACAATCTTTATTATTGCCATTTTCAAACTGTCGATGCTGCTGTTACATGAATAATGTGACAAAGACATCAATGAATGTGAATTTAGTGGATACCACTACTGCAAAATGCTCCTATCTATCTGCATGAGAAATTGTGAAAAGGAAAATGATGGACCTCAATTTATTTTCCCAAGTTAATTGCATGACTGCATTGTGGAAGGTTAGAGAGGGAACTCTGGTGGTTAGGGAGTGCATGGAGTTTTGTGATTCCATGGGTGGCCAGAAGAGAACTTAGGAAGCAGGACTATTTTCTGTTTGTCTCTCCTCATTTTACTCCTGTGATGGCTGGTCTTATATATGTAGAGAAATTTTAGGTAGCTGACAGGATCAGTTGAGCACCGCCAAAATGCCAAAGCACACTAGATGTTCACTTGATTATCTAAAGCTGTAAGGTCAGAGGAAAAAGTGGCTTTTGGGAACCATTTTTGTAGAACTATATTTTCTATGTAAAAGTTTATGTTCTTCTGGGTTTCACATACACTGATATTATTGTAAAACTAGCTTGCCTTGTTTGGACCTTTTTGTTTCTGGTTAAGAGAATGATGTAAGGCTTGGGGAATACATGAGTGGCACTTCTGCAGTAAACGGAAGATATCCTTATCCATGCATGGATACTGCATGGTCATTATTATCTTATGTCTGGATATGAGACAACTGGGTTGTCTCCTCTCTTTTGCCTTGCCCATTACCCAAAGTTGCTGGTCTGCTTGGCTGGAAGTGCCAGTGTGGTGTAATTGAGAATAGAAAATGCTCTGAACACATCTGGTGTACAGCTGGCACTGGGTGGTACCTCAGAGTCAACCATCCTGAATTTGAAAACATCCGAATCCAGGAGGAGAGTGTATTTGAAAGATTAAAGGAAAATCTAATCACTTTGAACCTTGGAGCGACTCATAGGCTCATCAAACCCTGAGCCCAAGCTTTCCAAATAAGAGCAATCTCTGCCCTTAACTCTTTACGCAGTAAATTGGAACATCTGATATTTCACTGCTGGTGAACAACTGGCAGAAAGCCCAGGAACACAGAATCTTAAATGGTCCTCCAGTTAACATCTCAAGGTCTCCTGGTCTGTGAGTGGGAGTTAGATATTCCATAGTATCTGGACACACCCTGTGGCCAGGATTCCATTTGATTGTGGTTTAAGAAAAGCACTTAGGATTTAAAAATCACCTTCAGATTCAGAATTAGATCAAGCTGCTGGTAGACTGGGTTTGCAGTCCCCACCAAAAGGTCACAAAGACAAGAAAGGGTGACATTGCAGGCCTTCTAATACTCTTCTGAAAGAACACAGTCATTTATTCAGTATGGAGGAGTAGCAGGACCTCCTTTTACTTTTTACTATTATTTTTTTTCTCTTCAAGCATATCTGACAATTAGAACTGCAATAAAACTGTCCTGATAATGATGCAAATCTGTGAAATTGCAGATCTCCTTCAACAACCTTTTGCTCTTAGTTTTTTTTCTTTTCAGTTGTCAAGCTGATGATTTTAAGTCTCCACTTCCCCTGAAACAAAATCTTATCGGAAAAAAAATATTTTCTAACTTTTTTCTGGCTTAACTTTCCATTCTCTTCATTGATACTCCAAAGACAAATCTTTGAAGGAACCGAATAATTGGAATCTTCATGGCACGAATTGTTCATTTTCCACTAAATATGAAACCCATCATGCTGAACTGTGAATACAGCAGGATACGCTTAGCAGGTGTATGAAAATGAAAATAAAAGGACACTGATTGAAAGGAGAGGGGGGAAAAATCATGAAAGTGACATTTCCTCAACTCATCCAAAATATACAAAACTATTTTAACTGCTTTCGTAACAAGATACCGTGCAAAGAGACCCAATTAATTTTATCTTCATGCTGCTATACAATCTGTATAGTTCTTTTGGTCACCAAAATGTCTGAGGTATATTATATTACTCATACAGACTTCACTCCTTGGAAAAAGAAATCATATTTAATCTCTTTTTATCTACGGATTGATCTGTCTGTGAATAGCTCCAAACCGTAGCATGAAAAATAGTGTAAGTAATAACAACCTGATAAATTCTGGAGGAAATCTTAAAGAGAAAGCATGTTCACATCACAATGAAATTGACGTTTAAATAGAGGAGCACATACTGTTTGGATGTAATGGTGTTTAAAGGTATAATGTCTTATGACTTCCTATATTGGAGAGACGAAGTGCTGTTACAAGAGGTCATAGTAACCTTACAATTTGCATGAGGGTAATGGAGGGAACGCTAACAATAGCAAATAAAGCCCTAATTCCTTGCGTAGTTACTGGGAGCCTGATACATTTCTACAACTCCTTGAGCCAGACTCACTTTTGTTCTGCTGCTGGAAGCCAGCAAGAGTTTTGTGTATTGGCAAAGAAGGGGATATGTCCAGTGCCCTCAAAGGCAAGAGCTGGTTCAGTTGAACAGAGGCTGGTGGCAGACATTTTATGAAACTTCTCTGCAGGATTGCTGGTTGGGAAGGTCAAGTTGCCCTAGGGTTTTAGGAATTAGGTACCTTGTTCCCTTTGCAAGCCTAAAGCCAGGGAGGTTCTTGCACTTTCATCATTGATCTTCACTTTAGCCTGTAGTGAGCATTATAGGCTGCTCAGTATGCCTGAGCCAAATGTATTGATATACAAGGATGTTGGAGAGGAAAAATAACACAATCAGCTGGAATTTCGTTATGATGACAGTGTGTAATTGGCAGGTTAGCCAGTGGATACTCAGTGATTTGTTCTCCAGAAACCTTGAAGTAGGAGGATGCATGGGTAGATCGATTTCATAATTAAACATGAAATTGCCTCATTTCTGTTTCATTGTCAGCTCTGAAGCCAGCCACAGTTTGACAAACAGTCTTCTCCGGATTACAAGGCTTTCAGAAAGCTTTGGTGTACTTTCAGGTAATCTTGAGCTAAATTCAGTTCTATGTGGGGATCTGAGTACATCTGGTTAGTGTATGATTTCATGCATCTAGTACAGAGAAAGAAGCAAATTGCACACAGTTCTTTTTCTGCCTATGGGCTAAAGTAGAGAAGTAGCCACAGCCAAATACAACCTAATTTGCAGGGGACTCCAAATGTCAACCTTGGTATGTAGGCCTATGTTATCTTTTTAATCCTCAAGGACCCAGCATTTGATGCTTCAAGTTTGTTGTTTCATCTCAATATAAATAGAATCATGGAATCATATAGGTTGGAAGGGACGTTTAAAATCTTCGAGTCCAACCATAATGCTGCCAAAACCACTAAACCATGTTCCTAAGCACCACGTCTACCTGTCTCCAGGTATGGTGATTCAAGCACTTCTCTGGGCAGAAATCAGAGTGTAAAACTTGTTTATCTCCTGCAAAGTGAAAGCACAAAAATTAGTCTTGTAATATTCACTGAATCAAGCCTGCTGAATCTAGAGACCAAGCTGTGATAGCTTACTTATGGGAGAAAGTCTGTAGCATACCTGTAGCCATTTGGCATGTGCTAGGTAGGAGAATGATCTGGTTCTGCACTTGGAGGTGGAAAATGTTAATGGCCACAGAAGAAGTGAAAGCAGCACACCTTTGGCTGGGTACAGATTTCAATGGCTCCTTTGTATTCAGTTGAGAACCTAGAGGGAGCTGAGGCCTGATGTGGAGCCCTGAGTGGGAGCTGTGGCCTGATCCAGAGCATGGCTTATTCTCTAGTTCGCTGCCCAAGTGGCCCCACTGCTCCCTGCCCCTCTCTCCCAGCTGATCACAGAACTACAGGCTAGCCTGCCTTTCACAGAATCACAGAATCACATCAGGGATTGGAAGGGACCTTGAAAGATATCTAGTCCAATCCCCCTGCCGGAGCAGGAACACCTAGATCAGGTCACACAGGAACGCGTCCAGGATATTCAAAACCTTGAATATCTCCAGAGAAGGAGACTCCACAACCTCCCTGGGCAGCCCGTTCCAGTGTTCTGTCACCCTCACCGTAAAGAAGGTTTTTCTCATTCAAGCGTGTTTTGGAAGATAGCAGCATCTTCTCCAGTCTGTCCTGATGTCAACCACAATGATAAGTGTGTATTTGTTACAGCAGGGATGGGAAGCCCGTTGGAATATAGGACAGAGAGCCTGCCCTATATTACAAGGCAGGGAGATTGTCATTTAACAATTGTTCATTTATCAAGCTGCTGAGGGGAGAGAAATACAGATATTCCAGCCTTTGTGCCTGCTTGGATTCGAAAAACACCTGTAAAGTTATAAACAGTTTTGAAATCCCAAAGGATTTAAAGACAGACATGAAGCATATGCAAGTTTTTAGAAAGATAAGTAGTTAACTTCTTCCTTACTGTGTTTTTACTGATTGTAGACTGTCTTAAATAGGGATTTAAAAATGCTTCCTGTATTGCTCTCTATTCATTCATCTTTGCATAGTCTGCACATTTCGAGGGAGTTTATTTTGAAATACTGGATTTGGATAGTGGTTCTCCTTTTCCTTATTTTAAGTAATTTTCTTGACAGGGATTGTACTTAACATTAATGCCTAAACTCATAGGCAGAATGGATGTCATTGGCCCTTATTCTCTTCTCTTTAGCAGTCAAAGGATGAAATTAAAGTAATTATGTTCATCTGAAGTTGGCTTCAGAGACTTCTGCATGCTAAAAATTATCTTTTGTGTGTTTCTTTTAATATATACAATGTTTTTAGGTTTTTGCTTACAGTACACATACATACTGCTACTTAAAGAATCATAAATACTTTTTGTGGCCTCTAGTGACCTTACTTATGGTGTAACTATAAAAGAAAAAGCTAGGTTGGTTCCTCTTTGAGGCTATGTCTTTGATCATGGGATATTGAATTGTGCCTTGCTTTATTTTAGAGGCTCTAACAAGAACAAAAGTCAGGAAAATTGAGAACAGCAGGGAGGGCCTTTCTATTCAGAGGTAGATTACTTTATCTTTAATCCTCTTCCCTTCCTTGTGACTGATGTGATACATACATACATGCATCCATGTGTACACAACTACTTGTACAGTTTAAGTTTCTCTTGCCCTCCCTCAGAGCCAGAAGCATAAATCTTGTTTCTCTAATAAAGGCATTTAAAGCACAAAGTTATGAAAATATTCTCTATATTTCTGTGTTATGTATGTCACTGGCAGTAGGAAGCATTTATCTTCCCTGTCACTTAGTTTCCCTGCTGACGTCTCTAGGGACAGCAACATTTGGTTTGCTTGAAATTTTCAATAAAGGACGGGCAAATAATGTCTTTCCCTACTAGGCTTTCCCCAGTGTAGCTCTACTGAGGGTGTCTTGCAGGGACAATTACACTGCACCATTGCCTGAGTTTTGGTGGATATTGTTATTGCAGCATTTGTCCCCTTTGTGACAAATTGCGTTATTCCCATGGCTATGGACCATTAGTGGGCCTAGGGGAGACAGGAGGTCATCACAACCGGCAGCTCACCCCCGGGCAGAAGCAGTCCCAGGAGGGAGCAAGCAGAAGGTGGCCAAAAAGGACCCCATTTGGGTGCTCTCATGAACCTCTGAGTTGCCAGCTACTTAGGGCTCAGTGTACCTGATGCCCCCTTCCCTGTCCCGGACTTGCTTCACTCTTAGCTTTGTGGTGTTTCACCCACTGCTCTCCCTGCAGCTCCTCCCACCAGGGAGGGTGTCTTTTCCATGTCCTTCTCTCTTGCCCAAGCATTTGGTAGTAGATGATCGCTTAAACATCACCAATGCTTGACAACCACAACATATCACTGAAATACCTTTTTTTTTTTTCCTTTGCCTTTTGTGTAGTTGATTTTTTGTGTGTGTGTTTGTGTGGATTTTTGTTTGGTTTTGGTTTTTGCTTGCTTCCTGGTTTAATTTCAGGCATTGGCCTCTCTGGCAGCATGGCAGCACAGCCTGGAAGGATAGCTGATGTCTGGGTCTGGCTGAGGTTGTGAACTCTGCACAGCAAAAAAGGGCCAGAGCTTTTCATCTTCATGTCAAGCACTGGACAGTCAGCAGTCAGGCACTGCCTGTGTGGGGCACTGCTGAGGCCATATATATGGGAGCAAATATATCCTTGAGGCTGCTCAGTATATTAAATGGAGCTATGCTAGGTGCCAGTTCTCTCTTTGAGACACTAACATGAGGGTCAGGAAACTACTAAGAGATCAATAATTAAAGCCTTTTCTTGACTTGAAGTTCTTCCCCTGTTGAGTTCCTGATCCCAAGCATTCAGCTGCAAAATCCCCAAAGAGGCCAGTTTGTAATTCTCACCTGGCCTTTATGTAGCCAGCTGTATTTTCCATATCCCATGGGTGATGTGGGTCTCCAGGTCTCTTGCTTAAGCCTTATTAATTCTCTTTTTTTTTTCCTAATATGGATGTTCCAGATTAACTTTTTAACATATAGAGAGAAGTGGTGGTGCATTATGTATTTTCTACTATATAGATATTTCTGTTAACTGCAATAGCCTGCTTGGGGAGAGACAAAGGGGAATGGTTGGGCTTTGAGAAGTAAATGTAAAAGAGTCTGGTCTCTTCTCTCAGATTGCTTTAAAAACACAGAAGAAAGCTAGTATTTTATCACTTGTAAGGTCCTTTTTATTTGCTTGCTTTCTGCAGAAATCTTCACCCCATAAATGTCATGTACATTGTACTCCCTTCACGTGTGTCACCTTCATATGGCACTTGCACCTCAGTGAAAGTGCACTTGGGTGTGTTAGATAGGCTTACTTAACTTACTCAGAACTTCAGTTTAGTATCTAGACTTGTCAATGCAGCCATTTTGGTAACTGTTACCATTGGAAAACAGATGCTTCACTCTCTCAGTGAGGCAGGTAATTCGTTTGATGTTCTTGCTCTCAAGGAATTTTTAGATTGTAGTATTTCCATTTGCCGTGGACAAAATGCATATGCTAGCTCACCAATCTTGTACAAATTTCTGCTGTTAGAGTTCATATAAGTCTCGGTGGAAGCACATGAATCAAAGTGGTTAAAGAGTTAATGCCAAGCAAGATTTGATCTTTCAGCTCTTTCTCTACCTTTGCTGCAGACAATGCGTTATTTAGTACAGGTGCTTCACTGGGAATCTCAGTACCTTGCAGTAATGATCACTGCAGATAATCAGCCTCTGTCTACAACAGAAAAATTACTGCAATCGTGTAAAGTAGTATATCTCTGCTGGGACCCTAGATGAGGCGCTTTAGCATAACTGCACTGTCAGCCGGCACACCGTTTTAAGCACCTTCTTGAACTGTGAGATCAGTGAGATGCTGTGTTGCTTGGTAGGGCAGTAGTTGTCAGCCATCTACTGAGGCTACCATCCCCACTGCTATTAACAGCATGGGCACTGAATTCTTAAAACATTCCTTTCAGGGACCGTAGATGTGGCTAGCAATCCTGCATTCCTGGTTGTATTTATTTACCCGTGAAGCTCTTCTCACAGAAGGAGCAGTTGCTGGCTTTGGGGGCAGTGCTCAGCTCTCCTGCGCTGTTTTGCTAAACTTAGCAGGGTACTTTGTCTTAGCATGCCTAAAAATAAATGCTGTGTTATCAACACTGGCTTTTAAAGATCATTTGTTGAGGAAGTGCACCATTTAAATTTACGCTTTTATAAAGAAGACATATGAACCTTTAATTTGCTTTGGTGGGTACTAGGGAGGTTTAATTGGATGCATCTAAGCGTTGAAGCACTGATCAGGTCTGAGATTTGGGAGTGCACCTGGACAGCACGCCACATCGTAGTTAGAGTAAGACCTGAGTGCATGGAAGTAGAGCCCCCAGGCATGCTGCAGGAGCTGTAAGCCAGCAGCAAATATTAGGTCCTTTTGGAAGCTCCTACTCAGGCAGAGACGATGCAGCTCTGAGCTCTGCCAGTACATACGTGCCCCATGACAGGAGAGGATAAAGGGGGTAATATAGGGCCAAATTATGAGACAAGATAGGTCATGTTTTTCACAGGGTGGGTTTTTTTGAGGTTCTATTTTTTTGTTTTGCTTTGTTTTTTTTGTTTTTGAGCAAACACCAAGGTTTATGGTTCTGAGAGCTGGGTTTGCAGTGCTTTATGTTACATATTCATCATTGCCATGGGTTTGACCAATCAGAATGACAGATGGCCCCTCCCTCCCCCCTCTAAGGAAAAGAGAGGAGAGGAAGAGATTAAAGAGATTTTTATGAGTTTACAAAAAACTAAACTACTTTAATGAAAACATAAATAAATAACGAAATAATACATAATAAGAAGAAAAGGAAAAAAAAAAGTATACAGTATATACAAAACCATATCAAGTTCCCAGGATGACAATCACATCGCCAGCGGGCATCAGGAAAAGTCCAAGACTGGACTTGGTGACTGACAGGACATGTATTCCAGATCTGGAGTCAGGAATGCTTGGATTGGGATCAAAGGCAGATGAACAGACAGGGTCCTCCTTGAACGATGGTCATTGAAGAAAGCGAGTTGACCCTTTGATCCCTCGGCTTTCATACTGAGCATCACATGCATGAGACAGAATACCCTGTTGGTCAGTTTTGGGTCACTTGTCCTGTCCACTTCTCCTTACAGGTGTGACCCCTCTACACTTTTCCGCTTCTAACCCTCCAACAGGGCAAATAATGAAACTACCTGGTCTTGGTTGTTAGAGCAATAAGTATAAGCAAGGGCCTCTCTGCACACCATCCCTTGGTATAATCAGGTCTTATCACTGTGAGAGTGAGCAGTTTCTGAACAATATGCTATTAATTTCAGAGTTTAGTTAGTTAGAAGAGGCCCAGCTAAAAAAGTAAAATCACAAAACATAAAATTGGTTCTGTTTTATCTCAAACCAGGACAATCATATAGCACATGACTTAAAATCTTGATCCTAGTAGAAACTCTAAGCAGTATATAATGTGCCTCATTTCACTGGTTGAGCTGAATAAAACAAAATAATGGAAACAGCAGCTATGATTCAGAGTGAGCTCTTAAAATTCTTTTTGTTTTATATAAGGTTAGTTAATCTGTGCATCCACTTGGTCTCCTGAAACTCAGTGAGACTATTTGTGGGAATAAATAGGCTAGTTTTTAATCCCTCAGGTTTTCCTAATAACACCATTATGTCATTTAAAGCATGAGCAGTATTTATCTTGATGACCTCTGTTATTTGAAATCAAAGTCAGGTAAGAGTTGAAAATTAATTCATCCTAGCAATCTCATTAAGAAGCTGTCTACAATAAGAGTTTCAGAACAGAGTTGTTCTGAAGGTTTCATTTCGGTCTTTCACCGCAGTCTTTCCTTCCAGAAATCCACTTATTTGCTTGGGGCACTAATTACCACCTTAACAAGAGCATTGTCCTCAAAATGCCTTCACACATGTCTGTGTCTCCTGGCATCACTAGTGTCACTGAATGGCAAATTAATCAAATTACAAAGACCTAAACGTGTGATGAATTCTAGCCTTGAGTAAGATAATATACCTACCTACTTCAAGGCAAGTTGTGAGGGTTTGATAAGGACATAAAAAGTCCCTATTAGTGCTAAAGTATTATTGGAAATAGGTTGTGATCCAAAGCCTTTTTCGTAAGGATAGGCATATGATATTTGTATCAGAAAGGCATGTGTGAATCTGTGTGAGCCTGAAGCTGTACTAGCTTCAGAGTTGCTTTTAAAATATTAGCGTTCTCTCCTCTCATGAATCCGTCTGGAGCTAGTACCTCAGTCAAGGCCATTTTCATTGTCTAATTCAGATTTACTATAACATATGGCAGTGGTGGTAGTGATGAGAATCACAGTTTGTGAATTAAATTCAGAGACAGAAAAAATTGACCGTTTCTTGGACTTAAGGATTTCTTCCTATGAGTCCTATTTATTTTGCACATTGACAACAAAAAACTAATTGTCTGCTTTGGTAAGTTGAATGCATCCAGAAAACTCCCTTTCTAATCGTCTTATTTTCAATGGGTAAGTCATTGTGCTTGAAAAAAGGTATTCAAAGTACTATGTAGAACACAACCACAGTATTTTCCCCTAACCTATTAACTCTTGCCAACCAAGTGGGTGCATGAGTTTTAAGAGAGAGCATCTCAAATTATACTAGATATCTACAAGTAGGGAACTGATTTAAGCCCTTTGTATGATGATGGCAGTATAATTAATTCATACCATGTAATAAAATATGCATAAGTAATTCATACTGTAATGAAAAGTGACATTCTTATTGTCTAGTGTTAGTAGAAAGACCTGGTACTGAAAAAGACGTCAAGATTTCCTTTTATGTGTTCACACGTATGCAGGATATAAAAAATATTTTTAACTACTTATTGCATTGGGCGTATCATCTAACACAAAAGAAGGAAAGTTACATTACAAGACTGTAATTTACCTCAGCCTTGAAAACAGTGTTAGAGATGGAAATTCATCTTAAGTTCTGTTTGTGAGTTTATGGTACAAAGTAAAATTTATTGGCAGGCAAGTTTCATCAGGAGCTATGAGAGTTGGCAAGATCTGTACAGTCAAAGCAAAACAACAAGCTAAATATATCAGGAGCAGGAAGCCACGGAAATTAGCAAGTCCCTCAATATTAGTCAGTATTAGAGAAGATAAGAATGTTGCTGATGGCTTTCAAGATTTTCTTTTCCTTGGTCTTTGCTATTGAGAATGATGAATAAATTTAGAGTGGGGGAACTCCAGAGAGTAGAGGTGCAGTATTCCCTTTGACAAATGTTTCAAAAAAATTTCTCTATATATATCTATATATATGTTTTTGTGTGTGTATGAAATGGGAGAACTCAGGAAATTAAATGTCGATACATCATTGGGACCAGATGGCATTCATCTGAGATTTCCAAAAAATGCAGTAGCAGAGTCACTATAAAAATATGTATAGATTATCACTGAAAACAACATCTATGAAAAGAGTACAGTCGTCAGTTGAAAAGACTTTTTAAAGACAGGCATGGTGTCAGGAATGATATTATGGTCAGTGAATTTGATCTCCACAGCAGGAAAATGGATATATATGATGTTTTACTAAATTAGCATACTATTACTTTTGATGCCCTACAGTCTGTGACTGGTTTAACAAAAAAATATTTAAAACAAAGCAGAAAAACAAACAAAGAAACAAACCCTGTACTATTAGAAAATAGATATAACTTCTTTTTTTTTTTTTTTTCTCAAATGTTTTGGTATGAAGTTCTTTTTACGAAGTCTGTTAATGCAATTTGTTAACTAAAAGGTGAGGGTAAAGTTAGATCTGTTTGGAGACTAAGAGAGGGAACTAGATTACCTAGATTACAGTTAGGAAAAAAAGAATACAAGAACTCATATCAATGCCTCAGCACAGAAGGATGTTATTAATACTTAGCTGCAGGATTCAAACCTAGAATGGGTGTTGTTAAACATGTGTAGAGTAGGAGGGGAAGTAAAGAGGTGATTGCTGGCACAATAGCTACACAGTGCACTGAAAATTCCTAAGAAAACTAGAAGCTTGGCCAATGTAGATAGGCAGGTGCAATGAAAATGCATAGTGGAAAGAGCAAGTCAGCAAGCACTCAGGTAAGTTTTGGATTAACCCAAGCCACCACTATTAGAAGAGATAAAGGGATGGGAGGTAAAAACCTCTCTCTTCAACATCAGAGCACATCAAGTCCTTCTAGAATAAATTTGGCCCCATGGCTGGACAGAAGACAGGCATCGTGTGTTGTGGAGGTGTCTGAGTACTACTCACAGCAGCATCAGGCAATCAGCACTGCCTGTCTTTGTCTCTGCAGTAATGGCACCTGTGCCTGTGACTCCTAGAATGTTTATGCAACATGTCACTTAGCTTTGTGGAGGCATTCAGGCAACTTCCCTTATCCATCCCAGCACAAACTTGTAAGGAGCCTTACAGCGCCAGGCAGCACTGAAGATAGATGGCTAAAGATGTGAGTGGCAGAGAGGGGTGATGAGTGGAATACTGAAATGTTGCACTTTTGGTAAGGAGGAGATAATGTTGTCTATTATACCTTTTCACCTTTATTAAGGGTTTTATTTTTGCTCATTTTATTGTGAAAAAAAAAAAAAAAAAGGTAAAAGATACCAAAGAAAAGAGTGAGGCTCACCAAAAATGAGAGGAATCATAGGTAGAAGTGAGAAATGAGATTCGACAATGAAGACTTGAAGCAGTGCTAGGAAATCAATTTGTCTCCCTTCCTATGCACAGGCTGTAACTAATGATTTGGAGAACATTTCTGAAGGAAATGCTTACTTTAAACCCCAAATTAACTGATCCATTTCACTTCAATGTATGCGATAGGGGAAAAGTCTACTTTATCTTCTCAACTCAGGGTAGCAATAAAGTCCTACTCATACTACTTTCACTTGTAGCAAAAAGTCTACATCACTGGCATTCTTAGGCCAGCTTGGCAAAGAAAACATCTAGAGACTGTTTTTTAAAAGCAGACTGAGATCTGGTTTCCTCCATGGGATCAAAAGGCTGGATTTTCACCAAAGATTTATAGGCATCTCTTCCAAATTCCCAGAATTCAGCTGAATAGGAAGTCTGCCTGTTTAAGGGTTGGATTGATAATTCAGTGCAGTGGGGATAAAGTATTAGCTTCTGATGTTTGCCAAGAATTTTATATCAGAGCATCCTAAAGGATTGTGAAGGAGGGCTTCTGTGCCTGACATTACAAAGCTCATCTCTAAAAACAAATATCTTGCAGTTTGGAGTTTCAAAAGAAGATGTGTTTCATTCTGCAGTGTTTGGGGAATTTAAGAGGTCAGCAGAATGGGACTTTCTTCCGCTGTGATTTTTTTTTCTAATTAGACGAAAGCCAACTTTTCCTCAGAAGGAAAGCCTGCCTTCCCCAGCTCCCTCATTTCCTTGTAGAGTATGCTGTTGGCAGAACAAGGACTTGCTTCTGAAATCATTGCTACCAATTATACAGTAAATATAATTCCACTGAGAAAGTGTAGATCAAACTTTATCTCATTAAGACAAAGTCCAGATGCTCTGTTTATGTGTGTTTTAAAACCAGCATAGTAAAGACTTCTAGTTACATACAATTGGCAAGAGAAAGCAGGATACAAAAGGGTAACATTTCTGCTCTTTTGTTTTAAATTAACAACTGTGGTGTATCATCTTGTCTCTAAATTGAAATCTGAACAAGGACATGGATTGTGCAGCATGCCAAAAAGACTTATGGGGCGTAGGTTGCAGGAACGAAAGGAAAGGACTCTGCTGGAGAGGAGATGCTATGAAGGCACTCTAAAAGAGAGTAACGGAATTAAATCAAGATGCCAGAAACATGAGAAATAATGTAAAGTTGTCAGCTTCATTAATTTCAGGGTAGGAGAGGAAATAAATGTTCTTTTGTGTCTTTTGGCAGTGGAGCGTTCCTCTCTGTGAGCAGGGATGGGAAAGACCCTCTCCCAATTAGCCAGGCTGTCTGAAAATCCATGTGGGAGGTGTTGATGATGGACATGGATGCCTTTGTCTCGGTTTCCAGATAGTGGTACAAATTCCTCTCTCTGCCCCCTGGGAGCAAGCTCACAGGTAATCGAGAGTAGCATTTTACATAGGAAGAGGGGGAAAAACCTGCATTTAGACAATTCTTGTTGGAAAATTGTAGCCCAAGGCCATAATAAAGATGCCAGTTTCATGAAACTGAAACAGGCTTGGACATGCTGAATTACTGAGTAAGGGGAGCCCAGACAATTAATAGTAAAATTGCTCTTAAATATAAATGAGAGTTTAGGATAATGTTTTTGATAATAATCTTTTTGTAATAGCACAATAATGTCATCTGTACTCCTCACCTTGCACGGAAGAGGTTATTTAAATGTCCTCTATTCCCTCAAGACCAGGCTTAAATATTCAACATATACTCTAATGTTGGTCATTATTTCCTGAGCACACCCACAAAGTTTGACTCCATTTATCCTAAGTGGTGAATTTTGCTGGGAGGTTTGCAGGCTCTGTAGCATAGCGGCATGACCACGGTTGTAATGCAAAACAACAGGTGAGACGTAACAGAAATGGTGATGCTGCTGAAGTTTCTGCCTCCCTTGGCAGGGCGGGACACAGTGTGGGAGCTACACATGTACTGGTGGGATGGAGGAGCTGTGTGCTGGTGGGACAAGCTCCACAGCTCGGCACACCCACTGTGGGGCAGATGATGCTTTTGGCAGGAACAAGAGGAAAAAGCTTGGTATGAGGGGTCTGTTTGTAAGACGAATGCTGGCAAACTTTTCTGTCTCTTGTTTTGAGTAATCCAGTAAGGTTTTTAAATGCATCTTGTAGAAATTGCACACTGGAAGACTGCATGTAGCAGCGCAGGAGACAGTGTGGAATTGCTCCCTTATCTGTTGATGTTGGCTTCACAAAAGAGCACAGCAGAAACTACGGCCCCAATCTGTCTCCTGGCAGAGGGCCTCTAGCAACCCAATCTTGTGTCTGCACTGCTTTATAGGGCATTGATTTTCTCTCATAGGGGTGGATAAAGCTCTCACTAAAATCAAGGACAAAATCCCTATTGATACTGGTGGAAGTAGAATCCAGCTTTTGTGATTTAAGTGGTGTGTATAAGGAGAGGTCTCTGTCCCAAAGAAGAAAACCTATAACTTTTTTAAGCTTGATTGCATTCATCTTACAGGCGATCTGAAACAGGTATTCTAAGGATCCTGGTTCCCTTAAGTGCTTTCTGGGGGAAGCGCCAAGTGCATCAAAGCTTCATGTTATTTCTCTTGACTCTTGACTAAAAGAGCTGACTCCGATATTTGCAGATGCAGCAAAGCAGCAGCTCCCTTTCATGCTTGGAGGGAGCCTGGTTGTTGCCCAAAATGCTGTGATTCCCTTCCAGCTGGGGCAGTGCCCTCCTCAGCCTTGAAATCTGGGCACAACTTAACGCTCTCACCCCAGTCTGGCTGTGGCATCACTGACGATGAAGGAAAAGTGACGCATATTCATTACACCATCAGGATGTGCCCTTCTAGGGATAGGGTTAATTGGCTTTTTAGGGTGGTGAGAGGGAAAGGAGGGAAAGTGTGACAGCTGTTTCATTAGACCGGGTGTTGAATAAAACAGTTAAGAAACTGCCCCCCCGAAGACTTAACCTTTCCTGCCTGCGTCTCAAAGCTCAATCATGAAGTTAGGTTTGAAAGGCTGATGGGATGGGGAAGGGGAGGTTTTTATTAGAGTCAGCTAAGGAAAAAAAACAGTAAGATTTTCTTTCATGATGACCTAATTATTGTCTCCTACTATAAATTAAATGGCGGCTAACCTAGGAGGAGAAAGGGGATTTAAAACCAAATGACTATTCATAAAATCCATTGCTGCACGATAAATAAGTTTTGAAGAACATCTAGTGCTAGACCAGCTTTGTAGTGTACAAAAGCTTTATAGCTGAAAGCCATTAAGTCAATTAATACTGGACAATACATCAGAGCTAGTTCATGCTGACAGAAGGCCAGCTTAAGGGAATGATGCCGTGGTCCAGCTGATATACTTGGCTAAGACCTTGCATCCCAGGGTACTGTCCCAGCAGCACAGGGCAGGATGTGGATCCTGGCTAAGCAGTCCACGTTTTGGTGGTTTGCATCTGGCTACTGTGTAGCCTTTTTTGTCTGACTCCTGTCTCCTGGCGTTTGCTTTTTGCACGTTTTCTGGCTCCCAGGCCAGTGTAAATGTGTCTCTGGCAGAAATTTGCAGGACTGGTGCCTGGCCGGAAGGTGTCCTTAGGGCTTGTTTTCTGAGCTGGGGAGCTACGTTTCTCTGTGTTTTGTGTTCCCAGATATCACCAGGCTCTGCTGTGTTACACACTGGTGTAAATCCAGAGGAGATCCATGGCTTATCAGTTTACACTGAGGAGAGAGAGACCCACTGTGGCAAGTGCATTGTACAAAATTAAGTAATAAGTCAGTCTGGGTCTCCACTTGGACTTGTCAAAGGGCAGGCAAAGCGGGATGAGAGTATGGGTGGTGGTGGCAGGCTCAGTTTGAATGTTTGCCCTTTGAATTAATTCTGGTTGACCTACTTCAGCAATGATTGAAGAATTTTTTATTCAGTTTGCCCTGATCTATCCCCTGGTGAGTGTGCGCTTGTTATTTTTTAATGAAACCATTTTCACAGCCTGTTGTTTTAGGTGTTGCGAATGGAGGAGAGTGAGGTTATTTTTTGGGCTGTATTCTAGTTTTTGTTTCTTCAGGGTTCCCAATGCCACACGGTTGCTTTTAACTGTATACACACAGTGCAGTCCCTGTTGCTTGCTCTTGGCTCAAGAGCAGGATTGTTTTCATAGCAGATAAAAATAGTGGAAAGATATAATCTATGATTAAAAGGAAAGATCTTTCTTACAGGAGTCATAACTGAATATTTTTGTCTTTGCCTGTGAGTTGTGTGCTAGTAAACTTGAGGAGCATCTTGCTCTGGCTTCTATGGAGCATTGGCGTTTGAGCCTTTAGGTACAGAATTTATGTAGAATTGGATGCACTGAAGTAACTGTGTAAAAATAGCTATTAATTTACATTTTGCATAGAGGTCAGACACAAAGGACTTGCCACACTGGATGAGATCACTGTTCCATCTTGTTTTCTGTCCTGAGGAAAGCGCAGTGTCTCTCCTTTCCCATCACAGCGTGTACATACACATTCTCCCACCACAGCTGTTTCACTGCAAATGCAGAACCAAGTGGTGAGATCCTGAGGTCTCTGCATATCTGGGAGCTTAACTTCACAAGAATTGAACTTACTCTCCACCACTCTGGAGCTGTTGTTGTCCAGTGCATCCAATCCTACATAAATCTTTGTTGTTGACGAACGAAAGAGGCTCCAGGGGTGACCATGACTGTGGCTGTGCAGATCCATGACTGGATCTTTGAAGATCTGGATGGATGGAAGGCTGGATGGCCTTTTGAAGGTATTGCTTTGGCTCTGAAGGAGATGGTATGCTAAATAGTGACTTTTAGTTTTTCTTAGCAATCAAGAGCCACCACATTTTTATCACATTAAAAGAGAACAGGTTTGGTTTTGTTTTGTTAAGCCAACAAAGGAGGTTTCCTCGTGCCAGTTTGAGAGACACTCATGAGATGTGCATCCCTGGCTGTTTGCTCACAGTTTCAGCTTTCGTTTTATGGGGCAGGGGCAAGTGGCAGCAAGCATGGAGGTTGAAAAAAATTATCTTGGTTCTTTTTGCATTTTGAATTTTATTTTCTGTCTAAAGGAAAGTAATTTCCAGGTTTCTAGCTATGAAAGAAACATGAAAAATGTTAGGTGTAAACACTGGAAGTTAAATAAAAAGACCCTCAGTTTGTTAAGTGAATGTTTCTTAGGCAACTGGCATTGATCACAGTTTCAAATATTGATTGCTGGCTTAAAAGAAAAATTGACCAAATGCCAGTAACCTTTTTTTCAACAAATAAATAAACACTGCGTTTTGAGAGGAATAACATAGTATTTTTTGTATCATATCACTGTGATCAGCTACATGAATTAAGGGATATAGGAGAAAAAGAGAAAAAAAAAAAGAAAAGCAGCCTTTATCTTGAACAAAGACAATCAGCTTTATTTCTTTTTCTCAATCTAACTTGCTAGGAACAGGTTTCATAATGGGACACTATTATCATAACTTTAATCTTGTTTAAATTCAAAATTCTTCCTGCAAGCCTCAAGGCCTGGAGGAAAGACCTTTAGTAAGTTATCTTAAGAAAGCAGATTGCCTGTGAATCACTTCTCATAGTCTATAAAATCCTTTGTAATTTACAGAACAGCTGTCCATAATAAAACTTCAGAAAAGCTCACTTTGAGTCCTTAAACTGAAATAAACACAACATAGAAAAATAGAATTATTTTTAGGCTGAACATTTGGAAAGAATTCTTCACAGAAAGAGTGGTCAGGCACTGGAATGGGCTGCCCAGGGAGGTGGTGGAGTCACCCTCCCTGAATGTGTTTAAGAGTAGATTAGATGTGGTGTTGAGGGATATGGTGTAGGGGAGAACTTGTAGAGTAGAGCTGATGGTTGGACTCGATGATCCCAAGGGTCTCTTCCAACCTAAATGATTCTGTGACTCTATGTTAGAAAAGGATGCCAGATTAAGTAATAGCCAATAAAAATCCATGGAGGAGCATCAGAAAGCTCAAAGGTCAGCCCCTGAGGTTTCTAGAAAAAAGTGTGATCTGTAATGAATTTGAGAGGGAGAAAATGTTTCTAAATGCAGGTTTTGTTAAATCATTGACCTTCAGATTTTTATGTTATTCTTCTCTTTGCTGTTCTTATAAACAAGTTCCAGGATCTTTTCAAGGTTAAGAGAGGAGTTGCTGCAACATTTCAATGTAATAGGTGTTCACTTAGCATATGTTGGCCATGAAGAGGACAAATTGAGCCTTTTCAACCCATGACTGTTTAGAAAAATTTCATTTGTGACACTGATCTCACGTAAATGTCTTCATAACTTACAGGTACTCTTTTTTAAAATGAAATGTCCCATAAAGTCACATGTCAGTTAGAGCAATATTGATGCCTGTTTCTCTACCACCTTTGTTTCTTGAAGACCTTAAACTTACTTTGGCATCACAGACCCATCTGTAATTTACTGACAGAGTCTAGGACATGATAGGATGGGAAATAAAATAACAGACCTGAAGATAGATTATTTTTTTTAGAGAAATGCTCTTACCTCTATTGGGAACACCATTGCTCCTTCTGATGCTCTTTCTTGGATTCTCCAAAGTGGAATTTTGCTTTGAATAATTTTCCTAGATCCTCTAAGGAAACCAGCTCGTATTTATTGTGCAGACTTGTTGGTTATCTTTTTTTTGCTTAAGGAACTGCTGCAACTGAAATGGCAGCTATGGTAAGCAAAATCCCTTCTTGAAAAGCAAACCAGCGGTTAGCATTCAAGCAGGGTAATGTGGGCTCAGCATATACCTCGTATTATGGTACTTGGGAAGGAAAATGCAACTTCACAGTGATTGGATTGCAGTGGATTTAGACACCTGATGATATAACAAGTATCATTTGCAACATGTGATGGCCTTTGTGAAGAACAAACAAACCAAACCAACAACGCAGGGATACTTAAACTCTGTTGTCTTGCTTCTGTCTCATCAAATGAGAATGATGAGAAAACGGTTGCTATGTCCTTACATAAGGTCTGCATGTTATATATTAACATAAATATAGGTATTCCTCTTCTGTCCAGTGTTAATAGTAGATGAGACAGGAAGATAGTGGATTTTTTTAGGGACTCCTTGGTTTGCTCAGCACACATTGAAGATTGCTACAATGAAAAGGCATGGGTTTCTGGAGGGTAGGAGATGTGTCTGCTTAACTAGTTGAAAAAATATATTTAATTGTACTGCGGAACTATATTAATTCCTTCATTTGAAAAGCAACAAGAACAGTTTTCAACCAGCTTTTTAAGTGTTTTCTGTTCAAGACCCAGCAGTGCCATATCCAAATGGTGTCACTGAGAATGCAATTGTGGTCTGATCAGAGGAACTATGATAAGAACAAAGACTGAATTCAGCAGTTGAACTGTGGAGTCAAAAGGTATTCATTCTAAGTGAAAAAACTAAAGCTCAGCACACCATATACACCAACTCCCTATGACCACTTCCATAGTCCATGGCTGCAGTATATGTCCCATACCAGTGAGGAGATTGGGAGTGGGAGCAAGGAGGAATGTCAGAAGCCACAGGAATTAAGATTTTTAAAAAAGAGAGGGAATGTGAACAGAAGATAGTCTGTGCAACAAACACCCCACATGCTTATGCATGCAATTCTTTCAATTATTCCCCCCTTCTGTTAGTATTTCTCATTATTATTTTCCCGGTACCTTCTGATTTCAAATCTTCACCCTTACAGTAATCACAGCTTAAGCTATTGCTTCCTTAGAAGGGTAATAAATTATATTGGATAGGAAGGAAATTAACAGGAAAAAAGAATGGGTGATGGGGAGGGGTGAGGTGGGGGGAAGAGGTTGGGAGAGGATGCATAGAGGCTGGCCAGAGCTACAGACACATTTTGTGTCTTCATGTGTGAAAGGATATCCCTAAAGATGGCTCTGCCAGGAGAGATTAAGTCATGCTTGGGAAGAGGGGCTCAATGGTGTGTTTGGCTGTTGAATAAGTGCAGAAGCTCTCTTGGCTTTCAGGATGTTTTTTGCTATCCTCAATAAACACAGGCAGAAAGAGAAGGTTGAAAAGGAGATAGCGTCCAGTTGCGATTAGTCCCCCATACTGATAAAGGCATTCAGGACTGTCATCTGGGGGTCTTAAGGGTTTCATCACTGTTTTCTAAAAAGCATCATGATTGCTGAATTTTTTCTCTCCTAAACTGGGCAGATTTTGCTGGATTCTGCCTCTGCTCCTGTTCTCAATTGTTTTCCTGATATTGAGCTGATGCTGTGCACTTGGTTGCAATTCTCCCTGTCGCATGTAAGAGGTAGTGCTAAGTGGTTACTTTTTCTAGAGCAGTAATATTCACAGTAGCTTGTCTTTATTTTCTTAAATTCAAGGATTTATGACATTTTTCTCATTTTCAAATTAGATATTTCAGTTATGTTCAGATTATTCAGATATTTCAGATATTAGATATTTCCTTTTTGTCCTCTTAGCAGCTCTAGCAGTTGAATTGAATTTGACAAAAGCTCAACTTAATAACATCAGTAGCAAAAGTGAGGGAAAGCTTTGATGTAGAGTCTCTAAGAGCAGAGAGTCTTCAAGGGAGAAAGGCAATGTAGCTTAAAGAGGGTAATCTCTCTTTTGTGCTTGGTACCTGAGCAAAGTCTGCACAGTTTAAAGTTAGCCAGGACGTGTTGAGTAGGTGGCACGCTGGAGTAATGCAAGCTGAGATGGCCTTAAAAGGCTATTCATAAACACCCACAGGTGTCTAGGGATGGTCAAAGTGAAGGAGATGAGTAATGGGAATTATAGTTCTCCCCCACGTCACCCCAGCTGCAATGTTTTGCAACACAGGAGGTGTCCCAGTGTGCTAGGGTGTGATTTACACCCCCCTGGCCCAGTGAGGGCTGATGGTGTCAAGGTACCACATATTCATTGCTCCCACACACCCTAAAACTCTGCAGTCTCGGCTGTCAGTTTGTCTTTGCTCAATGGAAAGACAGCAACCTTCCTCCCTTATCAGGCCATGCAACATCTGTTTCAGTTTATTAGCTAATTTCCTACAAAATTGAGAGGCTTTAGTCTGCTGAAAATGAAGTTTCTGCTATCAACAGCTGCCAGTGGAATGTGCTTTTGTGGAGCATCTCATGCCTTTGCACAGGACTTGCTCGGCTTCTTAATTAAACTTCTCTGGTCCAGAGAGCACACTGAAAGTGTGGAACAGGAGCTGAGCTCATGTCAAAGGTGTCACTTAAAATTATTTCATATCCAAATTCTGACTTTCCCATTACAGGTCTCATGAAATTTTATTTCCCTTCCCTTGTTGGCATCTGCCACCAACTCAAATTTCCTTTGTCTTAGCAACCTACTTTTCCAAATCCACTGCTCAATCAAGGCAAAGGTTTTGCTAATAATAAAGGTTCTCTAGAAGCAGATCCACTAGCTGCAATGGAACCACCTTTTTGGGTTTAGTAATTCTTGCTGGGATTACTCATGGACCACTAGGAAAAAGTAAAGCTACCATGTTGCCCAGGAAGTAAGCTGAAACTGTCAGCTCTGACAAAAAATTCTGTTGGGGTAGCAGTGTATCTGCCTTATGTTTCCATTTGTATGTATTTCAGTGTGGTAAACATGTCCTCCAACTCAGCAGCTTGGGGAGTGCAGCGTCAAATTCCCCTGTTGCTGTTATTTTGAAATTTATCAACTCCTGCATTGATGCATCCTAATGTGACAGGTTTAAAATATAGCTTGTTCTCATGTCCTCTTTTCCCAGATGCAAAATATCACTCTGTTTCTGAACTCCAGTAAGCACGTGTACAGAGTAAAATACTGAGCTCTCCTCACCCTCCCATCTGCAGATTGCTCCCCATATGTTACATTTTAAGATGTAATTTAATAACTAAGGGGAATTAATACATTAAAAAAATTGGGCATTAGTTTTTAGTGCATGTTGAAGGTGCCAGATGGACAAGCGGTGGAGAGGGAAGACCTTTCTTCATCACCGAGGCCATAAAACAGGGGTAGCGGCAGTTACTACCTCATGGTGCCTGTTAGTGTGCCTTAATCTCCCTTCTTACCCGACCACTGAGCTTTTTCTCATAATTTGTTCCAGGTCAGGCCAGACTGATTTATTTTTTTCATTTCAACTTTTTTGACTGGCTGGCTGTCCATCACCCTGCCCCAGGCAGGGGGATCACCTTGGCATCGGGAAGAGAGTGGCACTATCCTGCATTTGGGCAGCATAGTGAAGCATGAGCTACTCTTAGGCTGGGAAATGCTTTGTGGTCTTGCTGGAAAGGATGAAGGTGAAAGCTGGCAATTACTGAAGCCCTTTTTAGGTGGCTGGTGCTTTTTGTGAGCGTACAAAGGCAGCTACAGATAAATGGAACAAGCACTTTAAGCACGTCAAGCCTTCATTGATACAGTCTATGGTTTGCAGAGATTGACAGAGTATTATATAGCAGAAGTCTGTTTGAGACCTGGATTTATATAACTAATCCACTAAAATACTATAATGAATAGTACATTGAGCTTTTAATCAAGAAGTGGTCTTTATAGCTACAAAATCATTGCACAATGGCATTATGTAATACAATTCCACATTTTTAAAAAACAAAAAAAAACAACCCAGTGCTTCAGGACTGATGGCTTTTGCTATCTTATTATTTTTCTCCTCATAAATCTGCTATTCACCAGGTTGCTTCTTTCTCAGAGGATACTTTTAAGTAACATCACGGGTAAGGCTTGCCATGTTCATTTGAAAATAGGTCACCAACAGTATGCAGTCTTCATTGAAAGGTATCTGTGTTTTCTGTCAGAGTATTGAGTATTGGCACTGGTTTTGTACCCACAGTAAAGTGAAGCAGGACTCAAGCGAATTTTGTTCATTGTTGAACTGCCTCATAACTGTTGCCAGGTTTCATGTATTTTTGTTAGAAATCTACCATTGATCTTAGAAAGTCTGATGTTTTACAAAAGATTTAGCCAGTCCAGCCATTAAAATAATGAAAACACAAGTGAGCAAAATACAATAGATGAAAATGTGTTTTGAGGGCATGCTAGAAAAGCCAACCCCTTTTTTCATCTTAGTGCCACTGTAGCACATTCTGCGTTGCAGAGCAGTGCAAGGGAGAACTGTGACTGCAAGCATATGTGCTTCATGGACAGGGTAAGGTTTGGAGCTAGGTCAGCTAGACAGGAAGCCATTATGTCAGTGGCAGACCCCAGGTATTATTTTAAAATCTTCTTTGATGGAGCTTTTTACACCTACATGACATGGTGAGAATTTTTGTAGCTTTCTCACCAAGCTGTGAAAAGTAGCTGTGCAAAGAGGGCAGAATAAATGTATGCAACTGGAGAGTGTGGTTTTTTTTCTGTTTTAATTTAATATTTGTTGTGGTTAAAACTAATTAAAATTCAAGTTGGTAACAAAGAGCTTATAGCAGCATTTTATGTAAATATATGAAGCTAATAAATGAACAGAACAGTTAATGGAAGTTAATGGAATAATTTTAATGGATGTGATAAAACATAACTATATAGATAATTTTTCACATTTTTTTGTATGTAAGAAAATCTAACATTTCCCTTCAGGATGATGAATATATGGTTGTAGTTACCTGCATCATCTACTGCCTGATGATGGCTGCCACTTGACAGTATTCTTGCCATTGTGCCCAACCACCTGCCTTGGGTGGCCACAGAAAGTTGCCACATCTTGTCACAGAGCATGTAGAGGCATGCCAACATGAGGTAGCTATCTTAAATTTAAAAAAGGGAAGTAAATGAGTAAGTTTCTCTGCTTTGCAGTACATGAAGCATAAGGAATGGAGATGCTTTAGGAACTGTAAGTGCAGAGACCACATCAGTGGTGGCTCTGTGTGCCCTGGAGATGAATAAGCTGTTCAAGGATGCAATTGGCTACTGCTCTCAGTAGGAGGCACATTGACCACATCCAAGCACTTCTAAGTCTTGCTTTAGTGTGATTTACCTGGAGTTGCAGGTTATGGTCCTGTGCTGCAGGTATGCGTAGGGTGTCCCTGAAGCACAGTGTTTCCCCAAAGCCTGCTCCATATCTGGTGACTGGCCTGCTTGGCTGTGGCTCTCCCTTGTAGCCTTGGCCAGCTTGGGAAGCGTCCTTAATCTGTAAAAGTTGCTCATCCCCCTAGAATTGCCCTGAGACAGGAGGTCTGTAGCTTGGGGTCTGACGTACATTTTAGGCCAGCCTGTACCTGGCTTTGTTTGCTGCCTGTGATAAATAGGTTTAGCAAGTGAAAGGTGCTCCTTTTCTAAGCCATGGTCTTGCATCTGCATTCTTCACCACACAAGGAAGCACCAGACAAAGTAGTACTGTTTTTAACTTCACTTTCTTTTCATCATGTAATTGTCAAACTACCTGCAGCCCAGCTTTGATGCTATACTGTGTTTTAGAGCAGTTCCTTAGTGCACACTATGCTGGATGTTCATCTCCCACTACCATACCCTCCCGACGAGGCAGCGAATAGGAATCATGGTGAACATGAGACAGGTGGATTCCAGGAAGCATTCGGATGCCCCTGCTGTGTTAATCAGCTTTTGATACTTGCAGACTAACTGTATAAGGAGCTGGAAGAGTGATGGTGCGCTGCTGCAGTGAATCACTCCTTCTTTGCGGGACGCGGGCGTCAGTCATGTCGTGGGGATGACGGAGCATTTGACAGCTCGCCTGTCAGGCACGGCAGTTCCCATCGGAGCTGCTCACCCTCCCTTTCACATGCAGCTGAGTGCTGAGGAAGCAGAGGCTAAATATGAGAATCATTTTCCAATCAAACAGCAGCATGGCTATTTATCCTGTTGCCGAAAAGGGTCTCTGTCAAACCCCACTGCCTGCAGGACATTTGCTGGGCATGTTTATTCAAGTAAGCCCCGTGCTTGGCTGGTTATTCTTTATGCATCAGGTGTTGTAGGCTTTTTCTTTTGCTTTTTTAAAAAAATAAATGGCCAAGGAGATAGGGAAAATGGTAACAGTCTTCGCTGATGTATAATCTCATCACATTCATTAATGCAAGGTGGCAGGATGACAGATACTGGGAAAACTATGCAGGTCTGCAGTCATGCAAAGGGGATCTTGCAAATATTTAATAAAAGAAAGAGTGATGAGACAAGGCATGTATGTGCAAGAGCTGACCTGGTTAAAGGGTGCTTGGCCTGTCCAGATGTTAGAACATTCGAGTAGCTTACAGAGTGCCCAGTGTTATGCATGTGCTATTGAGGCATTAATCTGAACTTCCTGAGGGATTTAAAATCCAAAGTAGAACTATGATTTTACAAGTGATGGGCATTGGGATTATCCAGGTCTTAATATAGCTATTTCTTTCTCATAAAGCACATGATCTGTACTCAAGTACAGAAGCACTTATCTTCTAAAACTATTGGGAAAATCCTAAAGGCAAAGACAAACTCAAACAGTATTCTCTGAAAAAGGTGGTGGTGGTGGGGAATGGAGTTTTCATACAATAAAATTTCTTGAATTATTTTACTTGGCCTTGTATGGATTACACAGCCTTTGCCTATACCTTAAATTTATCACTCTAATACTGCAATACTCTGGGTTTTAGCTCTTGGGGTTCTTTAAAGTATTTCTTCAAAAATAAAGCTAATATGTAGTTTGAAAAGTGGTAGTTTAGGAGCTTACAGTGGTCACAGGTCAATTCATCTTCACCCAGTGTTCATTTGCAACTTTTGAAGATGTTTGCAATTTTTAAGTCCTAAAGTTCTGCAGACAGCTACTTACTTTCTTGCCTAATCCTGTATTTTCTTCAAGCACAAATCTTTTGGATTGATTACATTTAAAAAATCATTAATTTGCAGTGATATAAATTAATTGTATTTCTACTGAAATTGATAGGTCTGTTTTAGATTTATAGCCAGGCAAAGTGAAAGCAGAATTTGGCTCCTTATGCCTGTACATTATGCACATACTTATTTTTAAAATCTTTCATTATGAAGTTATGTATTTACTAGCATTTCTGAGACAGTGAGCCCAGATGTCCTGACCAGTTAGATTTTCTATTCCAATAACTTTTGGGAAGACTCTACCTCCTCTTGTCATCTACCTTTTCTCCTGGGTGTTGAATCCATATGCTGTAATACAGTTCTTGTTCAGTTGTGTCTGTCTTGGATCTCTGCAGCCAGAGCTGTAATCTTTAGAAAGGTGGCCACATTCAAGTATGCAAAGTGTAAAATTTGGAAATCTGTCATTTGCACTTTGTTGTTTCTTGAATCACCTCGTATGTCTCAGAGATTGAATACTTTGGCATCAATTGATGCTTGGTACAATATTACTCCGAGCTCAGGTTTTCTATAATGACTGTAAGTTACCAAAGATTGTATGGGATCACATCATATGTACAGTATGTCCATCAGACATCATGGGGCTCTGAAAGATCTTGGATCTTGGTGTTTAAAATTTCAGTTCAAAGTATGTAAAGGCACAGAAAATAATCCATCCCCCTAAATTTAGGTTGAAAAATGTAAACTCTAAAACCTGTCCTACTTCCCATCTTCCCCCACACTCCCTAAAATATGCCTACATGTTAACACATGCACCTGCTTCCTTTGCAGAGATGACCCATTTTTTAGGTTATATATAAGTCTATGTTTCACTAGGTTTCGTTCTGTGTTTTAGTGAGATCTAAAGATTATATTCGGGTTATGCTACAGATCTAAGACCACAGATGAGCTGTGGACTCTAGTGAGCTAAATAAAACTCTAACTTACCTAACCCAGTGCTGGGGAAAGAAACCATAGATGTGGTCTCTTGGTTTTAAATGCCCATTTGCACATCAGTAAATCTGGATACTGGATGGCTTGTAGCATCAAGATGTGGAGGTTGCTGCTCCATGACTTTGCACTGACAGTGTCTGTCCCCTCAGTATCTCTTTATTCAAGGTCAGGAGCCAAAGTATGCATAGGTGGGACAGGAGTAGGGAGCTGGGAGAGACAGATCTCTAGATCCAAACCTATGTGGGTGGAAGAGAGAATCATAGAATCATAGAATCATTTAGGTTGGAAGAGACCCCTGGGATCATCAAGTCCAACCATCAGCCCTATTCTACAACTTCTCCCCTACACCATATCCCTCAACACCACATCTAATCTACTCTTAAACACAGTCAGGGAGGGTGACTCCACCACCTCCCTGGGCAGCTGATTCCAGTGCCTGACCACTCTCTCTGTGAAAAATTTTTTCCTAATGTCCAGCCTAAACCTACCCTGCTGCAGCTTGCAGCCATTCCCTCTTGTCCTGTCGCTCATTGCCCGTGAGAAGAGACCAGCACCAATCTCTCTACAGTGCCCTTTCAAGCAGTTGTAGAGAGTGATGAGGTCTCCCCTCAGCCTCCTCTTCCTCAAACTAAACAACCCCAACTCCCCTCAATCAATCTTACTAATCCTCTGCACAGATGACAGAAAGTACATATCATCGGAGACTTGCATTTGGTCCCAAGTTCTTCCTAATGTATCCCAGTATTTTCCATAATAAGTTAATTTTCTTAAATTTGCTTTGCACCAGAAGATAGAAACTTGAGTTCAGTGATTAAACAGCATCAACCTTTTCTCAATATGTCTGGGTAAGCTATAGTTGTGTAACAGCAGAATTTCATACTGTGTCATCAATTGTATGGGCCTTTTAGCTTCTGCTTGTGTTAATGACATGTACTTACCAGAGCCAGATAAAAGGTTGCAGGGAGAATTCTCTTCTGCTAACACACTTCTCTGTTCGAGTGATGATATGCAGTATAATGATAATGTTACCAGATTGCACATAGGTCCTTTTAGAATTACAAAAAAAACCCCCAAAAACGTAAAAAGGAGTAGGTCAACTGCATCAAAAAATACCTAGGAGTACACCTTTCTACTGCAGTTAAAGGGCAGTAATTTATGGACCAAGAGTTCTGAATGGATGTAATGGGATTTACGTCTTGCTGCCTTTGACGTTGTAGCTCAAATGAAAAAGGACTTGTGTAAATTAGAGGCAGCTGGCAGGCACCTTTGGAGGTTTTCAGAATGAGATCCAAATTTGCAGCCATAAATCTTTAGGAAGGTGTCTTCCCTGCTTTACTCCCTATTCTACAGCCTATGGCAATTCTTACTGTGGGTGACAGAACACTGGAACAGGCTGCCCAAGCTGGTTGTGGAGTCCCCTTCTCTGGAGAGTTTCAAGACCTGCTTGGATGCAGCCCTGAGTAATGTGCTCTAGACAATCCTGCTTTAGCAGGGGAGTTGGACTAGATGATCTCTAGAGGACCCTTCCAACTCTGACAATTCAGTGATGCAGACCTGATGGAAGAAAGTTAAATAAGAATGATTCAGCGTTGTCCATTTCCTGCCTTTACCGCTCTCATTCAAGAGCTCTTGAAGACTTCTTGGGTGGGGGGGTAGGTATGGATGAAGGAATGCATCTCTTGAGCTGCTGTGTGAGTTCATTCCTTCATCATGTAAGAAACTAGGGAGTAGTTTCTGTAGAAGTCAAGAATCTGAGGGATATAAACATACTTCTTTAAAATGAATGGTGCACTGTTGACTCATAGGATTGTTTGAGCTGGAAACACGGCAAGATTGTAGTGAGATACACAACACAAGTGTCTTGTTTTGTACAAAACAATATGGTGATTTTAAAACATAGAGCTACATGGTGGTTTTTAAAAACAATCAAAATACTTGTTTTCTGGAAACAGTGATTTACACATGTTCTGTAACTGATATGCCAACATCAGGAGGGATCTGCACATGCTTCTAGAACCATTTATATTTTTCAGACAATGTGACACTTGTGGGTGTTGGGGTTTTTTTGTGGGGGAGGAGTGGATTTTTTTTTAAGGTTGCAGAAAGGTATAGCTAAACCACAGCTGCGTGCTGTTTGCTGAGTGTCATAACCTTATCTTCTTAGCAGATTTTCCAATACTGCACAGTGTGCATCTGTGACTGAGACAAAATCAATGCTTATAGATTTAGGTGTGTAATCCTATCACTTGTCCTCCTGGATATGATTTGAAATGTAAAGTTCGTTAATGTTTAAATGAACTTGAAGGCCTAGGGTCTCTAGAGGAGTTTTCAGTTTCTTAGAGAATAATCCATTTCTTTTTTCTTTTTTTTTTCTACTTGCCACTGTCTGTCTTTTTGTCTTCTTAATCATTTAAGACTCTGGAACACTCAATCATGCCCAAAGTATATATCGAAAGAAAAAACAGGAACATTGCTAATCATGTTACCAATAGCTGCTTAAGCATGTGGAACACTGAATTCCTCTGTATGAATCAGGGTTACAAAAAGTGAAACAGAAAGTGAGTAATTGGCTTTTGCTGCTTTTGTCATAAAATCGGTTAAAATTCAGTTTCCTTATGCTATAGACAACTACTCTTGCCTCTTTCAAAAAACACTATGTACTTTTCTACAACACTCTACCTTACATGTTTATGTTTTGACAAGAAATATTTTAATGAAGATGTAGAAAAAAAAAGTGGTTTATTTTTCTCATTCTCAGTTTTACTGTGTATACCAATGTCAGGGAAAGAAAAAAAAAAAAAAAAAAAGTAAAATTGGGGGGTACTTTGAGGCAAATATTCCTGAACAGATTTTTAGAAGGAGGCAAAATATTTTGGTATTTGTTGAAAATTTTGCTAACCCTGCATTTGTAACCATCTGTTACTTACTTGGTTTGCATTGGTGAGAAGCCAGGCTTGTTCACCTAAGTAAGGAAGTAGACTACTTGGGAGAAAATATTTGGTTATTTTAAGAGCTCACCTGGCATGAGTGCTTGGATGCTGAGACCAGTGATTAATTACTGCTGGTCCCTTAAAGCCTACCCTAATGAGACAAAATGCTGTTTTTTGGGGCTAATGTTCTGTACTGCTTGAACTGCTGAATTAGGCCCAGATTCTAAATATTTTTTGCTCAATATTCAGTGTTTTCCAATACACTGTCTTGTGCTTGCCTCCAGGCAGAGCATTGGTTTTGAAGAGAGGTGTTCTAAAGTTTGGAAGTGGGGTTCACGTAGTGGAGCTGCATTCTCTGCCATCAGCATGCTGTCAAGCCAAACTGCCTCCAACACATCAAAATCAGCCTAGGGTTTGTGTTTTTCACGTTTATAGCCTTTGGCAGTTCCAGGGGAAAACTTGGCTTTGGGGTTACTTTATTCCCATCCTAGTTCTCTTCCCCTCCTTTCCCACCAAGTGAAAGTCCCTCCGTGGGGGCCCCTCTGAAGCTCCTTGGGGCGTGTTGGGAGGGACACCTGTGTGCCTGCCTACTCGCAGTCAGGGACAGCAGCTATGTGTTGAAGTTCTCTCAGGTTTCTTCAGCTTGAATCCTCAAACAAAAAAACAAAGAATCAATAAGCTTTTTTTACTTGTTTGTTGTTTGTTTGTGGTTTTTTTTTAAACCATGCTCAGGATTCATTTCCTAAAACCCTTACAAAATGAAGCCCCAGAAGTGTGTTTGTGTATGTGTATGGACAGGCAGGAGAAGCAGGCAAATCATGACTTTCCCACAAGCCTCGGGGTCTTTCAAGGACTCTCAGGCCAAATGCAAGAGGGAACCCAAGATGGATTTTTAAAATGTCGTTGTAGGTCGCATGGGTGGGAGTATCAAAGTTTCTTGCCTTGCCTCAAGGCTAATGCCAAGGCAGTTTGTTTCTTCTTTTGCCAATTTATCTTACTTAATTAACTTACTTACTTAACAGGAAGGTGGGATTAACAAGGACTTTAGGATGTGAAATTTGACTTGATGATCCCACAGTAATAACCTCTTCAAACCTGTGTATATAAAAAATCTGATACTTCTTCTAGCTCGGTTGTTTTCATTGCCAAAGTAGAGCAGGGTAGGGACAGCAGAGATAAGTGTGTTTGATCCCAGTGACGTGTCTCAGATCATTTACATAACATCCCTGTGCAGCTCCCAGGTGGGACAGAAACTGCAGTAAGAACACTAAAAAATTGGGGTTTGTTTTTTTCAGAAAGAGTGTCTTGATAACAGAAAAAATCTGGCTTTGAAAACCATTATCTGTGTGGGCTGATGCCCGCTTATATACACAGCCTGTGGGCTCAGCTTTGATGTGAGGTTTTACAGGTTGGCCCAAATACTCCCCCCAGGTTGACCTTCAGCCCTGGTTGAGCAGCTGAAGCTCGGGGCTGGTGGGCTGCCTGGTGCTATGGAGCAAGGACTTGTCCTTTCCTGGGGGGACAGAGGGACTGCTGCTGCAGGAGAGAGAAGCAGCAAGAGTTTTTGATGGCTGCATTAATAGGCATGAAGTGATATTGATGGTCATCTTGAAGCCCTAAATCTCAGGGGTGGACGGTTCTTTTCTGTTGGGTGGGTTCTCTGTAGTTCACAACATGCACCCAGTGGGAAACACTGATTTTGGAGTCAAATGGTAGGATTCAAAGCATTTAGTTCTGACCAAATGAACCAGGCTTTATGATGACGGAAAGCAGTGCAGAGAGTGCTTAACTTGCGTTTAAACTTAGCCTGTCAGTTGCTGATAAAGGAGAGAAGGATCCAGGGGGGATTTGCAGAGAATTCAGAAATGTGGGTGTTATAGTTACTTGGGTCATGTGAAGTGGCATTTAGGGGCAGAGGCAAAGTCCAAGGAGCTAAAAGAGCACAAGAGGAGACAGCATCAATAGAAACCAAGGGCTATTGAGTTGCCTGAGGGACTAGAAATTGGACTAGAGGCTCTTTGTCAGATCAAACAGTATCTGTATGCAGGGCTGTTTATGACTGCTAGAATAATCTATGTTAATAATTGATTGTTTAATTAGTAGAACAAATGTTACAAAGTTAGACAGCTTTGTGTGCCAGTGATGACAGGAATATATTTGACTGCAGCCCATTATCAGTCCAAGGCTGAGAAACGTTATTGCAGGAAAATCTTGTTTGCTATTCCTCATGCTTATCCTTTTCTTCCTCCTCCACTTATAATGGCATAATACAGGCAGACACTAAGTACATGCAGTGAATACCATTAAATGAAGATGTAGGTATGCTTATTGAATCACTGGTAATAATGCTAGACAGCATAAAAAGCCCCAGAGCTGTCTAGGTAAGGTGACATCAGAGCCCCAACTTCTTCCGCAGGTATTGAGAAGGAAAAGCAAGCTGGCAGGAATTCTTGCAGAGGAGCACAGAAACAACATCTGCTGCTGTTTTGTCTTGTTTGCCCTTGTAATGTCGTTATGTGCAGAGTGACGGTGTGTTTTGCAGAAGAATGCAGAAACTCTGGTGTAAGCAAATGTAACTTTTTGACAAGCCTTGGAAATGTGTGAATGCAGGTAGAGATTACTCCCTTTACAATGTGGAGCATTTTGTAAAGATGTTTGAAAAAGTTTGAATAAATCCTTTTCTTGTTGGTTTATCTTAGAAAACAGCGCGTGCAGAGGTTTTCTGAATCGGTTGCCAGGAGCTTGTAAATCCCTTATCAGAAGTTCTGTTAGAGCTGGACATCTTCTGGTTACTTCATTCAAATCTATACATTTTTTATTCAAGTCTGTATTGGAAGTAACACACCAATAATAATTTTTCAAATTACCACTAGTAATACATGGAGTGGCTTTCCTACAAGAACCTCAAAGAAATTCGTAACCATTCATTGCTTAATCTTCACTGCACTCCTGCCAGCTCAGTCTGGTGAGTGTAAAAGTGTATTGTGACCATTCTTCAAAGCAAGGTTGCAAGTGAAAGGAAGCAGCTTAATAAAAGGATGGAACCAACTTACTAAATGGCTGTGCCCTATATTTGGCTCTCTCCTTTTGGAGAGAGCACGATCCGGTCCCGCAGCCCCACTAGCTCAGTCAGCACTTTTCAGGCTGCTACCTGGCTGCTTGGGAATTTGAACTTCACGTATTTTTGTCCCTTTGAGTTTTGGGAATGCAATTAGTAAGTTTGCTTATTGCTTATTTCTGGTACGTTCAAAGTACATAGAGGTGCCGTGTGGGCACCTAGGGATGCCCATGGCCTGCAGTGTGAGAAGCTTGTTGGCACAGAAGGCTGTAGTTGGGGCCATTTGGGAGCAGGTCAAACCTGCAGTAGTGTGTGTTTGCATTGACATCAGGAGTGAGGAGGCAGACCTAAGTGTATTTATCTAATGAATTTGGGTAGAGAGATGTGATTAATAAAGATCATTGTGAAGCTGAGATCACTAAAGCTCATTTCAATAATCCCACAGGGTTTGGATCTTTAAATAATTGCAGTGACAAGAAAGAGTAAAACAATAATGATGCCATAGCAAAAGACAGTGGTTTATTTTATTGTAAGTAGCGCTGTGCTTAAATTTTCATGTTGAAGATTTTATGGCACAACAGTTTGGAAGGAAGAAGAGGCAGCGAATAGAAGTGAGTCTACTTTTTTCACTGCTTTGTTCTGTTTTTCTCCCATCTTCCTTTGTATTCTTCTAGACCCTATGCTTGCCAGCGCAGGAAGATATAATAGGTGTTTGTACAGCGTATTTGGGCTTCATCATAATTGTAGTATTAGAGCACTACCAGAACAGATCTAATAAACAATAATTATATCAATAATAGACCACACAGACACATGTGTAAAAGTTTGGAATGATGAAATAAATCTCAATGAGATTAATTTGTGGGTAAGGTATATAATCAGGCATATAGTAAATCGCACTGATGTTTGTGATACGAGCCTCTGCTGATCACGTAAAAATCCCTGTCACAAGTCTGGAATATAAAATAGCTTTGCTATACACATCTTTCTATACATATTCTTACATTATTGTGTGATGAAAATAGATTATTTTGTGTTATAGATTGTCATAACTTTGACAAAAGAATTTCACAATTTCAAGTGAATTAACAAACACCAGTGGTGACTGTTTGCAACTCTTCACATTTTGTAATGATAGAAGTCTTAAGGGGATGGATGTGATAGGAGACAGAATGCAAGCAAGTTTGTCAAAGGTGTGATTAAATTTTTGTATGCCTCTCAGATTTAATGGCATGGCTTTCTACTCTACTCATACTGTTCTACTGCTCTCCACTTACATATTCGCTTAAAAGGGAAATACATTAACTTAGAAGACCAAATGATAGAAAAAGTGAGCATTTGTGGCTTCTCTTTGGGCTCATGTTCAGAGAGATAGATCAGTGAGGAGAAAGTAGGTAAACAGCCAAGTTCATGACAAATAAATTTGTGACAGTTCTGAAACCTATATTTGTGTTCGGTTATGAGACGTTAGCAGATGTCATGTGGTATTGTTATTTGTGAATTTGATGTTGTATCCTCCAGCATGGCTTGAAGGGAGTTTGCAGAGCTCTGCAGCTTATTGATGGCAGTGATGCAAATGAATTTGGTGTCTTTTATGACAGCAATGCTAGGTCCTGACTTCCTGAAGTACTACTTCAGCCAAAACGAAGCCTGAACATCTATAATTGTCTCTTCCATCAGTGCTTTTCAGGAAAGGGCTGAAATTGGAGTGGTCTCCCAGCCAATGGCACAGGTTGCTCCTGTCCCATAAAAATAGAGCCTGGGTAGGGCTTTTCCTTATGTGTTTGACTCATGGCACACATGCAGGGCCTGTGCACAAGCAGGGGAGTGTCACTTGCAGAGAGAGATCTGGCTGGATGCTGTCACTGTGCTGAGATTGTTCTGCATTGGCAAGATGCCTTTGCCTGGTACATGGGAGTAACTGAATCAATGTTGAGTCCAACTTTAGGGCATACTGGATCTCTGTACTTTTGTGGTTTTCCATATGAATATGAACAAATATGAATACAACTAGGTTGTTACCCTTCTCTTCACTATACAGTTCGTGAGTATGTAAAATGTATATTGGAAAAGCTATTACTAAAAGACAATTAAACTGGGAATGCTGTGATAGTCTTGTGCTGTATTAGAGGAATGTATTGAAAATGACTGCTTCACTGAATCTAAATTCTGCATCTTAAATTTAGGTATAGCATATCTCATCTCCTGGAAGTCTATGGTGTTAGCAGTGATGTTCTATTATTTAGCTTAATTTAGGCCTTGAAAACATGGAAGACAAACACTTAGAAAGCAGCTGTTCATCTGAATGTATTAAGCAATTTACTTTAGGTAATGTAGCCTATAAAATTTTAATTTTGGATTAAATAAACCGTATCCTTCAGCATGACTCTCTTACCTTGATGTTCAGAGAATGAAATATGGGCACATTTAGTGAATTCTTTTCCAGGATGCTCCAGTGGATAAGGGTCAATAGTTTCCTAATGAAAGCAGTCAATAGCAATTTCTCTTAGTAAGCACAAAGAAATTAGCATTAAACAACAGGCATCAGTGGCGAAAGTTTTATGTGATTATGTGGTTGGACTGCAACAGTCTTTAGGAAATAGCTGTAGCAGGTAGTATACTACTACTCAATAGATAGGAAGCAGCTTAATTATATCCCTGTTGACAGGAGATGCATCATCTAAAAATGTCTAAACAAGCTGGCAAGAAATGTACAAATATTTGTGTCTGTGTGTGCAAAGGTAGGCATGTTTTCTACAGTGTTTATGTTAGGCATTTTATGTCTTAAGATGTGGAACTAAGCAGATGCTTTCCTGTGGAAGAAAGGGTGAAATGATTTCTTGTCACAGTTAAAATCATAGAATCATAGAATCATTTAGGTTGGAAGAGACCCTTGGGATCATCGAGTCCAGCCATCAGCTCTACTCTACAAAGTTCTCCCTTACACCATATCCCTCAACACCACATCTAAACTACTCTTAAACACATTCAGGGATGGCGACTCCACCCCCTCCCTGGACAGCCTATTCCAATGACTGACCACCTTTCTGTGAAGAATTCTTTCCTAATGTTCAGCCTAAAAGTTCTTTCACAAATACTGTTCTTGCCCGAAAAGCATGTAATTTTTTGCCTCAGTTACAGTGTCAAGATGGCACATGCTTTAGCTGTGCTTCTCTAAGGACAAGAGCTTCAGCTGCTGTTGAGAAATTCTGCTCTCCTGATGGTGATTGACATGTCACTTGGAGCTGCTGAAGATCTGGCCTTTATTCTTGCAAGAGCACAGCATCGAAGTGTTGAAACATAAAGCATCAAGTGAGGCTGTTTTCCTATATGATGTGAATATTATACTGCAAGTTTCAGATCAAAATCTTGCAGGTGGCAAAGAGAGTCTGGACTGGAGTCACTGGAATCTAATCATGAGAGGATGCAGGCAGGGATGTTCCTGCAGGTACAAGTAGCAACTGAGACTAAGATGCAAAATAGTCAACTATCTCAAACACATCTTGTTTTTAAATGAAAAAGTCTGAGCCAAAGCATGTGTAGCAATTTTCTAAGGAGAAAAAGGTTGACCTATATCTAGAATGATTTCATAAGCACATGTAAAAATAACCAGCCCTGAGAATCACTGAACACCTCCAGCCTTTGCTTCTTCCTGTTTATTCTCAATATCAAATTAGCTTTTGACTTTATGACTCAGAGTCACATGTAGGCTCTGAGATGTTTGATATGGGAGTTCAACAAATTTCATTAATCTGTGTAGGAAATGTTAATAGCCTGGGAGGTTTTGTTGTGTATTGTTTGTTATCTGTTTGCTTCTCACTCCTTGTTTTTAATGTGGTCCTTCTAAAGCTCTTCTCCATTTTTCACAGTAAAATAGCAGTCTCGTGTGGTCGATACCTAAGTTTGTACAATCTATATCATGGTATTGATTTGGGACAAGTGAGGAACTCAACTATTGGCAGACTGAGGAATGAAGAAGCATTTTTAATATGGGTGAGATGAGGCTGTGCCAAGGGGTCTTTATTTATCCTGATTCCAAAGCAATACCTCATTGCATCTAAATAACAGCAAGAGGCAAAGAGGAGTGAAAACAGGAGGATAGCAGGATTTAAGAAACAAGTCTCTTCTAAATCTCCAGAGCTGCGGGTTGGGAGGGACTATGAGCATAATGCCTGTTTAATGCATTGCTTTTAAAGACTAGTGTTTTATCTCTTAACAACTTGAGAAAAATCTAACACTTAGAATAAAATTAATATAAGAAGAAAAAATACTTTTTGAATGGCAGGAGAAAAAAAAAAAACAACAAAAAAAAACCAGGGCTTTTTGTGTGGTGGCCCAGTGAGCAGTCATTTTTTTATTAGTTTTGAAGACCCTTGCTTTCATATACTTGTTTCTTTGATGAGAAAAGTAGCTTAGTGCTTGCTTTATAGCATATACTTTCAGAGTCATTTGATAGAAAAATTTAAGGCATGGATAGTTTATTGAAGTCTTGATTTTATTCTTGATAGACTACTGATTCACCCAGCAGTGGAAATTGTTAGGATAAATTTTTCTTCTGCCTGACTCATTCCACAGTTTCCTTTTCAGGGAGCACAACTTTATTGCATATTCAATCTCATTCACTGCTGTTACACAAAGACTATGCCACAGAGATGTTCACTGCCCGTCAGAAAAAGCTTTGCTCTTGGTCAGCCATGACTTCATGAATAACCCAGCAGAGAATGCTGTTTATCCAGGCAGTGTTGTGATAGCAGCAGGTTTGGAGGCAGCTCAGGCAGAATTGAAACGGGGCTTTGGGCTGCCCATGCCACAGGCGTAGGGCAAAAAGTGGTGTTTTGGCTTCCAGGCTTCACGCATCCACACAATTCATTGTAAGCAATGTCCAGTTATTGTTTCATCTAGAGCACGGAGACACCTAGAGCAAAGAGACAAACTGGCATTTATTTCTTCATAAGCCCAGGCTCCTACAGTAACAGAATTTGCAAGACCAGTATTACTTATCATTGTTTAAATAACAGTTTTACTAGAAACCACATCCGGTTATACCAAGTCTGCATAATGTGTTGGTTGCACAGGCAAAGGACATGAAGGCTGACCACTACTTGGAAGACTAATTGTTTCCCCTAATAAGTACAGGGCAGGGGTAAATGCTGCCTGTGCATTTGCATGTACGTTCAGTGTGTTAGCCCAAATCCTTCAGTCCTGGCTGACTGAAGGACATACTATTCTGACATGCTGGAATAGCTCAGCCGTTGGTACAAGGCATTGACTTACAGTAGCCAAGAGTTGGATAAGGATTTATGCAGCTCTGCACAAAGTCCCATTTCTGCTGGAGGAATAGGAGATGAACCATTTGAGACTACCAGAGCAAGTCAGTAAAGATGTTCTGTATTGTATAACTATATATAATTATATATAGGGGGTTGGAACTTGATCTTTAAGGTCCCTTCCAACTCTAACCATTCCATGATTCTATGATATTTTGGAATAGGACTGGTATTGTTTTTCATGGAATAATACTAATAGGAGGAAAAGTCTGTGTTAAAATGGAGAAATGGCACAATGTAGGTGATTATAATTTGGATTGAAACACAGTACAATTATCGCCAATCAAGGTTTATAAATGCAGAATATTTAAACTTCAATTCAGAGTTCTATGCTTGTCAAGGTAGGGAAGTGCTTACTATCGAAATAAACTTAGCTGTCACGATCCCCAGTTAACAACCTTACTATTATGAGTGAAGCATTTAACCTTTCTGGTCCTGGTTTAAGTTAAGCAGGTCTTGAAGGGCAATTCTTTCAGGCTTTTCTCCTTTGGGGCGGTGCAGTTATGTTGCGTTTCCATGCCTTTAGTCTTCCCTTGGACATACGTTTTCCCATGTGCATCTATGCTCCTTCTCTCTGCAGGACCACCTTCTTCTGCCAGGACCGCTGTGGCACCTGCTCTCCTCATGGTAACTGCTGCCATCTCCTCATGTTAACAAGAGACTAGTGACAAAGCTGTGCGGTGGTGCCATCTCTCTACATGACCGTGTCCTTTTTTATTTTTTTTCAAAAATGAAGTTGTCCTTTTTAAGAACTAGCTGTAGTTTCAGTTCCCTTGTGAATAATGGGAGATAAATGTTCTCAAAATGGCCACCTAACAGTGAGTAAATTACGACCTTTGTCCCTTTCAGAGCAATAGGAAATTATGGCCATTTGGAAAGATGGTAATTCTACATCAGAGTCTCAGTGGTAAAATCATGTGCTCATGCTGGGGGAAAAAAAAAAAAAAGGTGCTCAAAGTTAAAAAGATTTGCTGGAAAAATACTAAAAGGTTCCTTCCCTTCCCACATGCCCAGCTTCTGCATGCTGTTTCAGTGAGTCCCTGGCTATTTCTGACTGCAGAGTATCTAGACGTGCTGCAGCTTGCATTTATCTTAGGCACCACCAGTACCAATACTGTTGAAGATGCAGCACTGCAGATTGCAGTGGAAGCTGAATATCCAGGGTCCCAGGTGGAGTGGCATGCAATGTACTGAAGACAAACCTGTCACTTATTCATTGCTTTTATTATCCAAGCCATGAAGATTAAAGTGGCTCGGTGCCTGCAAATACAATTGAAAATGTGATGTCGACACAGATTTAACTCAAAGGGAAGCATAATGCATCCATCTTATTTAATAATGAGAAGGAAATGGTCTGACACACACAGGCAAAATTTCTTGAAGGGCTTATTTTGAAATAAACGCATACATTAATCAGTTTATTTGCATTATCTTGGAAAGAGACAGTTCGTTGATCAAAGTCATAAGCTCATTATCAGCAAAAGGTCAAGTGTCTTCCTGCTCAAAGCATAAATACTTTGTTGCATCTGTGCCTAAATTCTGTAATTTTGGGAAGGCTATTGTAGACACGTGGCCATGGCTTTAACTTCAAGGTTAAGCTTGCTCTGTTCTAGATGTAACGTGAAGGTCATCTTTGTCCCTGCAAGATCTTAAAATATTAAGGGGTAAAATAAGGGTGGAAGGAGTAAAGATTGTTGCTACGATCCTATGGACTGAATAGCTTGCCCATGGTTACTGAAGTTGTCTGTGTCAGAGCTGGGATTGACCTCATAAGCCTTTTGTACACATCTGTTGTGTAGCCCAGCTTCCTTCCTCTCTGGACTTTGCCACTGTGTTTGTGTTATACTGGGCTGGACTTATTTTCTGTGTGGAACGTTGAATCTTTCTTTCCTAAGCCTGGCACAAGTGCACTTGATGTTGCCCTCACTTAGGATGTTGGAAGCGTGGGGAAATCCAATAAGGGACATACATCAGGCACAAGTCTTGCTCCCACCTGACTGGCACATCCTTGCACAGAGGATTGAGATGTCATTGCAGCATGGGACACAGCTGTTGGTAGCTGTAATATAGCGTGCTTGCAAATTTCCTGGCAAAATTGATATAGTCAGCACACAGCGATGATAATCAAATGTTCCATAATGATGTATGATTGAAAAATAGTACTGGCACTCCTGGCCCTGCTTTCATAGGTTCTTTATATTAATGGACAGCTTTGCCAATTTTCCCTCTCCACCGGGGGGTGGGAAATTCATCCAGGCAGCTGGGTTGCGTTTAGTTTTGCAAACCTCAGGGCATACTCAGCTTGCTCTAGAGTGACAGGACCAGCAGCACTGTACATTCACGGGAATATTCCTGAATAATTTCTGAAGCACACTGGGTACTGGCCGGGGCTATAATGGGGAGTGCTGAGTGCTTAGAGCAAGTCACGGCAGGCACTGTGCTTGTAAGGATATGTGAAATAGCAGTGGCTGCAGGTAGCATGTGATTTGAGGAGCACACGAAGACCATCCTCCATCTCCTCTGTTTCTGTCAAAATTTGTCAGGAACTGTTCTAAGCACAGCCACTGGAAAGAGGAATAATAGGCAGCTCGCAGGCTGTGGTGTTATTATTCGGCTGGTATTGACTGGCAGTACCAGGACACTACAGAACTGCCTTTCTCTAGCTGTCAGCCGATCAGCTGTGACAGCCCTAATAATGGTTATGTCAGGAGGCAAGTAAAGAGATGCCACAAATGGATTGCACGTGTATAATTGCTTCAAAAACAAATCTGTTAATAAAAGGAGACGAGAAAATTGACAGGAAGAAATGGCTTATTGCATGCTAATTTTCTCCGGCTTTCATAGTCTCCCTCTCTCTTTTTTTTTTTTTTTTTCCAATTCAATTGGGTCACTTCTTCTGTGGAGAATTGTGGTCAGAAAACTGAATGTGGGGAGGAATTCCATATAGAAAATAATTATAATGATATGTTTTTCCCAACAAGGATCAAATTCAGGCAGATGGGTTTGGCTTAAGAGCTGTTTACCTACCTAATGGCTCTTTCAGATTACATTTGCCCCGTTACAGTCCTTTGAATTTATAGGCAGTGGAGAAGCTAAATGCAGTAGCACAGAGAGCAAAATGCCTTGGCCCACATGTCTTCAAAGGTCCCATGATGTCACACCTACATTATCTCTCACAGAGGAAACAGAAGATGCTGCATAGAAATGGCAACATCCACAACAGATATGAAGGATTCTATTTTCCCAGCCCACCAGCCTATCAAGATCTATATGGGTGTTCCTGAATTAACGCCCTTTACCTTCTGCACCCTCTCAGTGTATGTAAACAAGGGGTATTTACAGAGTGTATATGAGTGACCAGTAAATATATCTAAGCAGTTGAAACCTGGGGGTTGTCCCAGAAATGAGGTAAGGAAGGCCTGAAGCAGGGAACAGGAGACATGAGTGGATGTAGCTGATAAGACAATAAGGCTAGAAGTAAATAATTTGAGAAAATTGTATCAAATAATGGAATCAATAGAACTCTTGATGAAGGCAATAGGATTCATATGACATTAGTGGAAGCAGCTGCAAGACCAATAAATACAAACTCATTTTGGGGCAAATTAATATTTTTCAGTAGGAAAAATTTAGTTATGCTTTCTAAAGAAAAGCATGCCTTTATCTTTATGCAGCTAAATATATCCATACTCCCCAAATATATTTAGACCCCCCCAAGTCTCCAAACTGTCAGCTGTAGGGTGGGTCAGCCTGACTGCAGCAACAGCTGGAACTCCTCCTGAGCTGTGGCCCTATCGTGATGCTGGCTTACAAATCTAAGTCATGTGTACCCTGCTGCAGTTTAATGGTAGAAAAAGTCAGTGTATATGTACCAGGATCTAGATATTCAAGTAGTTTTATGAACTTTGTTGACAAACATTTGTTCAGTACAGAGTTACAGGCTGAGGTGGACTCTGACTTAGAGGGTGTTGGTGAAAACTACCAACTGGAAAGGAGCTGCTTGGAAGAAGAGGGAATAGCAATATAACGTTATTATTTTGGTTTATTTCTTGTCTGAGGTTGCTAAAGATCAAAATTCTTACCCTAGAAGTCAAATGGTACCTGAGAGTTGTGAAGATAGTTTGAACACTTTTCTGTTGCACGAATCTTGGGCACCTAGATTGTTCACAATTTGCAGCCTCAGCAGAGAGCTCAGGAGTTATATTGCTTCGGAGATAAGGTTTGTTCTTTTAAAGCAGTCTACTAAAGCTAGATAAATTGCTTTAAAGGAAGGACTGAGTCTAAGTTCTCTAGTCTGACAAAATTCTCAACTCAGGGTGACAACCCTACCCCTAGAAAAGTTTGTCTGACAACTGGGGATTATGTAGAAGAGTGAAGACTAAACTGAGATTTCAGAACTGTGGGTTTGAGTCATTCAACCAGTTTCCAGTCTGATGGAGTCCCTGTGCTGTAAACAAAATTGGAAAAAAAAAAGAAAGCATCTTTGTCTCCAGGATGCATGAGACGACTGCTCGACTGCTGACAGGGAAATGGACAGGTTCTCTGTCAGGGGGGCAAGATTACCGTGCTCTTGCAGAAACTCCTTGATGTGTCTACTTTTGAGTGTTGGAACAAATAGCCTAGCATTTTTTCTGGTGTTTAATTCATGCTACAAATTCAAATTTAAAAAAAAAAGTATCTGGAAAATAGTTATTTTCAGATTTGTAAGGAGATATTAGAAATGGCAAATGATAAAAGCAATAATACAACCAGGGAAAGTGGGACAAATATGAAGAGGGATTTGAACAATATTCTTTGATGTTATTAATTTAACAAAGACAGAGAGGACTCATTTCATAGCTGATTGCTGTGATATGTGCTAAGATAGTTTGTGGCTGAGTCAGTTTTTACACTTTTCCTCAAGTTGTTTGGGGTTGTAGCATTTAAAGTATATTATTTAAATCCAGTGTGTGCTTCGTATTCATGTTTTCCTTAATTAAACATTTTGCACTATGGCTTGGAGTTCAGGAGAGTAGTCACTGCATGAGTTCTCTCCACTCGAGCAATGAAGAGCAAGTTGTTGTATGTGACAGCTTTTCATCTCTGTGTGGCTGAGGATAGTAATGCACGAGCCGCAGGTGAAGGCATTAATCTCCTTAGCTATCCAGAAATGAACTGTCATGTAGAGTAACTTGTTCTCTGCTGCTGCTACCCAATCCCCTCTCCTTCAAAGTCCAAGATGACCTTTGCATACATTAAGGATATTCTTGGAGTAATGACAGCTTTCCACTTGGGAGTAGCAGACAGGGGAATATGAAGCCAGGAGATGCCACAGTCCATGGGATCAGGCAGTAGTGGTGGCTGTGGCAAACACAGAGATGGGGATGATGCAGAGCATCCCCTTTCCAAGTTTGAAGGACGTAGCATCTGAGGAGTGCTATGAGGGAAATCCTCAAGACTTGAAAGAAGCTACTGCCTGTGGGGCAGTGAAGAAGCAGGCTGGTAATTTGTTATCTCCGAAGTATGCATGATACATTAGAGTGCATTCCCAGTACCCTGGCCCTTTTGCTGCCTAGCTTCTGTGTAAAATAGTCCTTTTCCAGTCCACTTCCAAACACGTTGGGTTTCTGCTCACCTGGCCAGAGCACAGACATGGACAGGAGGATCCTGGAAGAGACCAAGTCACTTAAAAAACAGTTCCAGCTGAGAATGAATAAATTGTGCAGAGCAGTCTAACTTCAGCATAAGAACAGAGATTAATTTAATAGTGTGGGGATTTTTTTGTGGGAGGAGGCAAATTCAGGTTAATTTACAGTGGTGGGAAGCGCTGTGCTCACTTTAGTGTTGATAGGGTGACAATGCCTACATGTTGCCAAACAGCAGAGGTGGACTTGGGAAAGAAGCAGCTCAGCTAAAAGAGATTTTGTTCATTAACAGGAAACTACAGCTTAAACTCTGGAGGCAAAATGCTGACTGTCTTGCTCTTACAATACCTGGTTTCAGCTGTGCTATAATGTGTTTTGGCATCAGTGCTGAGTACAGTGGGACTCCAACCAAAATACACCCCTCGCTTTAAGTATTAGCAACAAGCTTCTGAGGTTTCTTGTATAAAATTACTACCCAAATGCACAGCTGCTGTTTTAATTTAGATATTAATTTGCTTGAGTGCTGTGATTTTGCCACTTAAAAGGAAATGTGGCTCAGAGTGAAATGGAACCACTGCAAATGACCTTTTTAGTGTAAAATCTTCACATACTATGGCTAATAATTAATGTTTCAGGTGTTCTACCCTTTCTGCCTCAAGCCTTGTACAATTACAGAATGTGACCTTCTGCCATATATTTACAGATGTTTGATTTAACATGTCAGTGCTCTGCTGGTCACAAATTAGAAACCTGCTGAATGAGGCTATCTAACAAGTTAAAAATGAGCTTATACTGTTCAAGCCAATTTTGCTAGAGGAAGAGTAGAAAAAGCTATTTAAACTAACTGGAGAAACACCTGAAACTATAGTCTCTGATTAGACACTAGAATAACGTGGGATTGCCTCTTACCTTATTTAAATATTAGAATATGATTATTATTGTATGGATGGATATAGGTAAAGTAGATCTGTAGTTAATTATTCTGAGAGTTATAAAAGTGCAACTATTTAGGTTTGATGTTGGATTTTGTGGGATTTCTGTCCTCAATCATTCTCGGTCTCTCTTTCTTGGCTATAATCTTTATGCATATGTAACAATGTAGGGAGATTCCTGACCAGTCAGGTTTGCTGAACTTGAGGAAAAAAGGATAGGAGGGATGTGTCATTAAAAAAAAAAAAAAAAAAGGAGGGGGTTAGAGGGTTAGAGAGCTTACAGGCAACAAAGAAGAGGATAAAAATGGAAAAATGGTAGGACACAAAAATGGTAGGACACAAAAGACAAGAAAAAGAATGAAGAAGGTCAGAGATGTGAAAACAGAAAGTAGGATTGAAGTACATGTTTTACACACAAATCAGTCAGATACCTTAGGTCTGTGATTCTCTAGTGACAGTGTTTATAATCAGGAATTGACAGATTCAACTGCTGTTGCGTATTAGCTTCCTAGGAAATCCTGGGGATGATGGGGAGGGAGATAAGAGCACTGATTCTTTGCTCCCCAGCTTCAAGCTGGCCTGTTGACGAGTGTTGA
>VZTM01022505.1:215654-225820 GCA_013400555.1 Jacana jacana
TCCCCCCCTCCCTTTCCCCTTCACCCCAGAAGCTCCTGCTTAGAATTTAGTTAATGGATTTCTAATTCAATTTGGCCTTCTGCTGGGATAAATCATCCTCATACAAAATAATTTATGGTTCTTGAAAAATGGGCTGTGGATAAAATTAGGTAACTAGCACCAGGCAAATAATAATCTCATTAAGATCCATGGAAGAAAGTAGTGAATAGGTAGATATTCATGAGGACTAATATCGGTATCAGGACACCAGTCTCACCAGCACTCCCGCAGCCTATGGAGAGAGCCCTTCAGAGCACCAAAGTCGGATTCCTGCTCCAAATCCCATGCCTCAACCTCTCCATAGATACAGAGGAACACCAGTGACAAAACTTGCATCAGCTCCAAGACACTCAGACTTTGTTCCCCAATCTTTTCATAAGGATAAATTTGATTTGTGGTCATGTAACTATTGTTGGCTATTTAGTAAATGATGTTAACAGAGATTTTGGAGACATTTTGAAGGAAAAGTCTGAGTACTAAGTTGTTTACTTATCTCAAAGGTAGTGAATTAGAATGCTATCTATTAGGCTGCTACATCCACTTTGCAGATGGGACCCTGAACCTGACAGAGTAGATTTCCCTAAGGTCACACAAGAATCTATTACACATCTATCCCCTGGGTCTCAGCTCGATGCCTTAACCAGGTGGCCTTATTTGTGAGCTGTTATTTAGGTATAGGCAAGTGTCCTGTATTTTTCTGGGATGGAGTGATTCCACTAACTAGGATAACTGTACACTTTACATAGCTCATGAAGTCAGGATCCATGACATCCCACTAGATCTGTTTTTTATTAATCATGAGACGTTGGTTCATCATATTTTGTTGAGAAAAATGCTTGTATTGAAAGTGTTACAACTGTGGCAGCGGAGTTCTGTGGCAGTTTTAATGATGGGAAAAGTATTCTTGCTAGAACCAAAGGCTTGACTTTTTAACCCTAACATACTGACTAACACAAGAAGCAAGCTTAATTATTAATATGAAGTAAGAGGAAAAGCTAAGAAAGTATTTGCAAAGTACCACCTCCAGTTACAGATCCTGCTTCAACCTAGCAGTACAGGAGTCATTTCATGGCGTCCTGGCCATCAACAATACATTGCACATGTTTATTTATATTAAACCAACTTGTGCTGTGTGATACGATTTACCACTGGCCCTAAAATCCATCTGCCTATACACGGTAGATCCTTAATAAATCCTTGTGTGAGAAAAGGTAAGTTCAGTTCTCTCTGTTCACCATATTTGGGAGATCACATTCAGACTGTTCGCATAGCAGTCAGATGAAGCACCTGAGTCTGAAGTTCTAATTTTAAAAATATATGCAGAGTTAGTTATCCTCGCATTTTTCCTAAATTGTGTGCTTTGGACTATGCCCAGGAAACTTTCCAGTATGTGTTAAGAATATATTTTATGTGCTATAGAATGCTTCCTACCATCTAACCACAAAGGTTAAGTTAGGTCTTGTAAAAAGAGATTCTTTGTATTGTTGGAACTGGCACGTACTTTCATGTTCATGTAAATATGGCAGGNAAGCCTTGTCCATCTTTAATTAGTTATCAGGGTTAAAGGAGGGGTCAAGAGCCTGGAGCTGCTTCAGGACTAATGTGTCAAAGGAAAGTGAAGCCTAACACTGAAAAGGAAATGATGCTCCTCAGAGGTTTAATAATTTTTTGACCCTGTGTCAACCATTATGACTACTAATGGCAGCTGGGGCAGAAATGTTTCAAATTAGACTTTGCTTTTGCAGGTGGCTAGGAGGGGATCCCATGCCATTGTGCAGACCCATCACAAGCTAGAAACCAGAAGGAAAACTGCATTTCAGTTTTACAGGCAGGACACAAAATCTCGTGGTCTGACACTGTTCTCCATCATTCATATGTTGCATTCCTATCAGAGAAAACAGATCTAGCAATAATATGCAGCCAAACTGCTTGAACTCTACCAGCAAAGTCACATCTAACAGGAGTTGTGTTAATTTTCTAATTAGATTAAATGCCTGAAGCTCACACTTAAAGAATACAACGTGTGAGCTTGGCAAAGTAACACTTGCACGTTATTGTCTCTGGGTTTGTTACGTGACAGAGTAAGAGAGAGAAAGTTTTGGAGACAGTCTGCAACCCATTTGTTTTTCTTTTCAAGCATGAATATTTTATTAGTTTTAAACAAAGGGAAAGGGAGAGCAACAGGACAAAGGAGAACAATCTTCGAAAGAATAATAATTACCAAGAAATTACATTAAGGTCATGTGCTGTTTCTACAAGCATGTTTGTTTTATTTTCAGGTGCTGTACTTGTGATAGCCGTGATACAGTAACTGAGCCAACCTTACCCACTAGCTCTGTGAAAGCACAACAAAGTTTCCATCAGAAGTAGTGAAAGTGTTGCAAAGAGGGATGTGGCTGCTGGTACGCAGGACAGGGCAGCAAAGAAACAGGTCCTTTGTCTCCTCACTTGGCATTTCATGATGTCAGTGCTCATAAGTCGGCCTCAACCCCCAATGCTTTGGCTCCGTCCTATTTTGTCTATTTATATGGTTAGGCAGCCTCATAATAAATAGCGCTTGCAGATTACTGCATTAGATTTCTAATACTGACAATAGTTATCATAAAACACATTGCCCAAAGAACAGCTTGGTGCTCTTCATGTATATGCGACAGAAAGTATTTTCATTGCCTTACGTGAAAACATACCATGTTCTGGCATTTTCCTACACTGAGTCCATTGCTGACAGTACCTGTACCGTCTCTTGCATGTTTAGGTAGCAGCTAGTAGTCTGATGGAGTTTGTCTCAGAGCAATGGTAAAGTTGTGGATACAGAACCTTAAATGTCAAGTTTGTGTGTATACTCGCAGTCTTTGTCCTGGATTAGAAACAGAATGTGTAAAGAAATCTCTCTCCCTTACTGTGGCTGTGGGAGTCATTTTGAGGACACGTGTTTTGTCTTTAGTTTGCTTCTGTTCTGGTTGATGATGAAATTACCGTTAGCCTTGAGAGAAGCCAAAACTTTAATTATAATTATGAATTAAAGAATCTAGGGGAAGATGCCTTTTCCCCAGACAGTAATATATAGCTATCAAGATGCTTTATAAAGCTGGTACAGTCAGTGTTTTCCTCATCTAGATCTGGTTCTCCTTTTCTTTACTCTGATGAAATCAGATGAGAATCCACCAGAATTAATTGTTTATTAGTGGCAGTACAATTTACCAGGGTAAGCCAGGCAAAATGTATTCCAAGCATTGACCTGAGACAAGGCGAATGTGCTATTAAAGGAGGGGAGACAGAGCACAAGCTGATGGCTGTAGATAGTGGGGTTGCACAGTGTCCACATTGGCTATGGCCAAGTGACAGCTGTTTACTCCTTCATCTTCCTCTGCTGTTGGCTTTATGTCTGACCATGCAGCATTCATATGAATTAGGGGATGGACAGAAGTGTACAAGAGAAGTGCTGCCAGTGGGGAGCATCAGCAGCCTCTCTAGTCGTCTACCACTGTGAAAGGTCTCTTCTGTTGAACCATGGCTCCCAGTCTTAGCAGGTACCCTGTCAAATGCTGAGCAGTGCACTGCTGTTGCAAGGGAGAGTGTGGTGCATTCTTCTCCCTTTCAGCTCTCCTGAGCTTTCTGAGAAAGGCTAGGCAAGGTAATATAGACATAATGAGCACAATTATGGTATTAGGCCTTTGGTAGCCTCCTTACTTATTTGGGATGTTCAGTGTAGTAGGCCTGTCATTGAATAACAGAAACCTCCTTCCTGGACTCTTTAGTTGAGCTAAAAGTCCAGTATTTCAGATGTCTAAAATGCCTTGCATCTAGCTTTTGAAAGACCTCTAGGTTGGTGCTCGTGGCTTACATTGGGTTGTGTATTGATTCCCATGCCTCTGGAAGTTGCCTTTCTGGTAGGGTGGTACAGAAAGGCAGGAAAGGATGGGTTTGTGGTTTGTTTGTTGTGTGTGTGCTTGGGAGGGAAATTTTTCCCCAGCAGCCTTCTGATCTATATGTAGCCATTCAGTGGATATGTTTCTCATTTCCTAAGTGTGTGCAGAGATTGGGTTTAACCTCCTGGGGACATGCTGTTAAGCTGAGATGTGCTAGGAGGGTCTTCACCGAGTTGTTGCGGGTGCAGAGGAAGTTCATTCCTTTTTGTGGTCTTTATTTATTCTGTTTTTGGACTGAAGTCACCCAAAAAAAGAGAACATTGCATGACCTATCGATTTCTCCATCACTTTTCCCAAACCATGTCTGCACTCTGCTTTCCCTGCTGAAAAGAGCATTTAATTTTGTGGGTGCTCAGTAATTTGTAGTCTGAAATTCCCTTGACCTTGCTCCCGTGAGAGCTCAGCAAGGTTCAGCAAGCATCTGGTTTGTGGGCTGCCGCAAAACCAAGCCTCATCTGTAGGCACATAAAGTGAAAAGGCAGTGAATTCAGCTGCAAGCAAGTGGATGCCAGTCTCCCAAGCTGGCCAAATATTATGCTGCTATAAAATTGCAGTCTTCCTGAGCTGTCTGGTGAAATCTCCCACTTTTGAGATACTGAAGAGTAAGGTGTGATTGCCTTATTGCATGCCCACCTTGCAATCACCTGGAGGTAGGGCTGACAGAGGGCAAGTGCTGAGAAAGTCACCCTTCTCCTCCTCTTCCCCAGGGCAGGGCAGAAAAATGGCTTTCTCTTTCGGAGTACAGGTTACACTTTTCTGTGTCCATCCTCTGTCCCTGCATGGTTTGAGAGCTGAGGTGGGATCAAGACACCCTTCCGACATGGAAACTACTCACTAGTAAAGAAAAAAGTCTTGTTTTCTCCCATTTCACATTCAAGTTGGCCTAATTTTGGATTCATATCCCTGTGGGTGTTATGGGCTTCTCAGGTGGATGCAGGCTGTATGGCATACAGGTTTTTTTCACTTCCTGGCTTCCCATATGATGGCACCGTGGTACTGCATGCCCTTCCTAGGAGGACAGAAAACCCTGCCACCAAAGGACTTCCAGCTGAGCAATCTCCCCTTCCTGGAAATGTGTGCACTGTAAACCACACCCTTGCCTCCATCCTGATAAGCTGTTTTACCAAGCTGACACCTGCTGTTAATTTCACAGTAAACAGTACTTGTTGCTTTAGAAAGCTTTTTAATCATAACATTAAAAAACTGTACAGAAATCCCATCCATAGAGTTAGCTCCAGCTGCCTTTCTTGCAATGCGTAGAGAATGATCTTGCCGAGTGATGGGCATCCAAATGCAAATGGAATTAGCTTTGCAGCCATTCATTTTAAATTGCTCCTGAATCATTTTGAAGTAAATTCCATTTGAGAAGAATTTGCTTCAGGTCTCATACAAAGAGATAATGGTTCAATATATTATGATCTAAGCAATAATAGTTTAAGTCTCACAGTTCAGAAATGTAGTGAGTTATATGCTGGGTTGATGAGAATTAAAGCTTGATATATAGTAATAAAACTAGTGATCTAGAGATGAATAGATTGGTGTATGGAGCACAATATTTTCCTGCCACAGATTAGTGCAGGGAGACTTGTCCATAAAGAGGGAAGTATACTATAAAATCTCCTTTTTCACTTATTATGCATGAAAAGCTATAATATGTATAGTTTTACAAACAAATGCATGAAAAGAATGAAGACCTTTCCTAACATTGAAAGGTTCCTGGCTTAGGCAAAGGTTTGCTTTTCCTGAAAAGAAAATTTAACTAAAATTAAACTAAAATTCCTACGTGTGACAGTCCATGCCAGCTTCTATAAAGGTTGATTTTGGTCACATTTCACCTGTTCCTATAGATTTTGCATTTGCCTTTCATTAAAAAATATATATTTTTATATATATATAGTTGTCAGATACTACAAAAGGCAAAGAAAAAGCATATCTATATTCAGGCCAGCAACTAAAATAAAAATTCCAAATTAAGTTTATAGATTAAAATGGCTTAAAATTTATTTTCTTAATATGAATGATTGCATGAGTGAAACCAGTTTACCAGTACCATTAATCAAGTCTTTTGTCTTGCTAATATAAATCAGTCAGTAACAGCAGATGGGCTGTACACTTTATTATGTGAAAATAAAGATGAATGTGACATACTGCAGAAGTAAACTTGCAGCTTAAAGTTACTGAGCACAGAAGGGGACTTGTTACAACAGGGAGGAACTATGTATGCTTTGCATTTGTGTTTGATCAAGGTTTTAAGGGGAACTTGCTGCACATGACATTGACAAAATGGTTGGAAATCAAGTATGTGAATTCTTAATGTTTGTTTGCATCTATGCTCCATGATGACTCCCAAATGGTTTAATTAGTTTTGGTGTGGTTTTTTTTTCCTCTAGACAGAAGAAAAAATATCTAACTCTTTAGGAGAGTTAAATAAGGGATACATAAGATTTGCTGCCTTGTTGCACCATTGGGAAATTAATGTTTAAAAAAACCCAAAACACAGTGATACCATCAGGAAGATTCAGCAAGATTTATCCCCTTGTACAGAGATTAGAACACAATGACAGGTGACCCTCATCTTAATTATAGAAACAGGCCCAGCAGACTAAGTGCTAAAACAGTCATGCCTGAAAACCCTAGGTTGGTCTTTGTATGGACAGAGAGCTGGTTTAACTAGAGCTTGTTAGGAGAAACTTTGATGGAAGTGTTTATTAGCTTGTTAGGAACTACAGCCTCATGAAAACACAGATGCATTAGATGATTGCTTCAGTTTTACTAAAAGTTTGTTTTGTAGAAAGTTGCAAAAATCTCAGCATAATCAAATGTCTGTATGGATGTTTTCAGAGGTAAATATGTGTTGGATTTTTAAGAGTATTTTGTTGCATAATTACACTGCCATTATAATTATGCACACATGTTGCTGCAAGCATTACAATAAAAGCACAGCAGTAGATCAGTGTAATTAAAAAAAAAAAAAATCATAATCATAGAATTATAGAATAGAATGGTTAGAGTTGGAAGGGACCTTGAAGATCATCAAGTTCCAACACCTCCCACCAGACCAGGTTGCTCAAAGCCCCATCCAGCCTGGCCTTGAACACTTCCAGGGATGCAGCATCCACAACTTCCCTGGGCAACCTGTTCCAGTCTCTTACCACCCTCACAGTAAAGATTTGCTTCCTGATATCTAACCTAAATCTCCCCTCTTCTAATTTAAAGTGGTTACCCCTTGTCCTGTCACACCCTTCCTGGCAAAGAGTCTCTCTCCAGCTCTCCTGTAGGCTCCCTTCAGATACTAGACGGCTGCTATAATGAAATGAATATACAAATAAATGAAAGTCAAGACTTTGATCCAAGATATGTGTCAAGGTTGATGGTTCAAAACCCTGTCCCAAATTAGCAGCTGAATCGGCTGACTGTCCTAAGCCATGCCACAGCTGTATTTTTTGTGATGGGCAAGTGTTCATGAGGGGATTTAAGGTTCTTACTCCTCATTGCCTCATCTGAGAGGTGAGTACCACAGCCTAGTACTGGAGATCTGCGACTGCACACCCTGCCTACCTGCGGTTCCAGGCAGTGGTGGCTGCTGTGCCTGGGTGGAAGGTAGCAGTGGTTTGCCTCTCCACAGCAGCCAGTCCCATCTCATTTGGAAATCCAGGGAACACCAACTTTAGAGTACAAGTCTTATGTGGAGCAAGTGGGGGAACTGGGATTTTTCAGGCTGGAAGAAAAGAGGCTGAGGGGAGACCTTATTGCTCTCTACATCTACCAGAAAGGATATTGCAGTGAGGTGAGGGTCAGTCTCTTCTCTCAAGTAACAAGTGACAGGACAAGAGGAAATGTCCTCAAGGTATTCCAGGGGAGGTTTAGATCATTGGATATTACAAAAAATTTCTTCACAATCATTGGAACAAGCTACCCAGGGAGGTGGTGGAATCACTCTCCCTGGAGGTACATGTCGTGCTTAGGGACATGGTTCAGTGGTGGTTTCATCAGTGCTAGGTTGATGGTTGGACTCGATGATCTTAAAGGTCCCTTCCAACAAAGACAATTCTATGTTCTGTGACTTCCCACTGCGATTTACACAGGCTGATAAAGCTGCCTGTTGCCTTCCAGCAGGGAGTAGCAGGAGTGAGGGGCCCTGAATGCTAATAGGACTGGCTTTGCAGTTTGACTGTTTTATTTTTTTCTGCCAAACACGGGAAAACCCAGTCGTGGTCATATTCAGGATGCTCTCTTAAGAATCTTCTCTATAAGAAAAATAACTTCATTGTTGCTACTAATTGCAAACTGCACAAGGGCAAGGTTTGAATCAACATACTCCAGTTTAAAAAAGCCTAAAAAAAAAAATCTGTCTTAGCTACTATCTTAAATTTATTCTAAAATTTCAGATTTTAAATGCCAGTTTCTAGGGATGAGGCAGCCTCTGTGCTCTCCATTTGTGTGACAGTTTATGAACAGTTTCCATCTATATCTCTTAACATTTAAGAGAGGTTTAGATGCCTCTCGATAGCAATGAGTGAGAGTGTGGAAAAATAAAGCTGGGCTTTATTATTCCTTAAGAAGAATAAGGCAAATTATAGCAAGAAGCCAGTAAGAAAACTGGCTTGTACCTGCCTGCAGGATGCCAGGCTGACAGAGAGATATCTCTTGCTACAATCAAAATGTGAGACTATGTTGTTGTGTACAGGGCAGTACTGTGAATCCACTTTAACATAAAAATAATATTAAAATATTCAAAGCAATTACCTTCTGGAGGGAAAGACAAAGCCCACACACATTATCCAGGTTGATTAAAGAAATAATTTTTAAAACCATCTTTTTACTCCAGCTTGCTGATCCCTCCCTTTAGACTTTCTAGCTACATCTTTGATAAGATGCAGTTAATTGGTCAGGCAGCGTAAGTATTGTCTTTGATAATGTGCAGAAATCTAGTGGTGAAAATAAATACATTTGTTCTTCCTGTCACCAGAAATTAGTGAAGCAATACTTGTTTAATTATAAAACATATGTGTGCTTTGTTAGTTTCCATCTGTCTGCTTGCTGATTTGCAATTAAATGACCAGAAGAAAAAGATACATCCTGTGGCAATTCAAGGGAAATGATTCATCTCTAATGTTTCCGTGTTGTGGATGTCTATGGAGCAGCGTGTGTGAGACGGAGGGAGCTGGGAAGAGGGGGAGATATAGGGAGAGGAGGGGATGAAGAATGCTGAAAAGCCTCTTGCTTCAGTTCAAACATGTTTCCTTGTCATGAAATCAAATGCATTAACTTACTGTAACTCGTCTTTGTCTTTGGAAAAAATTGGGAGAACAGAATGGAGCAAGGAAGAAATATCTAATTGGGAAAGGAAATAGGATTGCAGAAAAAGGAGGCTGGTGTGGTCAGAGCGAAAAGCAAACTGTAGGAAAAAAGGAAGGATGGGAACGTGATAAAAATTAAATTTGACTGTTTGGGGATGATTAGTTGGAAATGGAAATGGAAATGTTATAGTTTGTCACAGATTTCCCCTTTGCTACAAAAATGTCAGGCCTTATTTAGTGGACCTTTCTTCTATCATTGATCCAGTTCAGTCCTATTAGCTCCCAGGTAGTGACGCAGTAAGGGGTCAGGCCTGTTACTCTTTGTAAAATGAGACACCCAAAAAGGCAGGAGTATTTTTAAATTATTATGAAGAGAAAAAAAAAACCAATATTGGTGAACATACACTGTCTTCATAAATAGTTCAAGAGGTTAACAAAATCTTTTTCTGTGTGAGGTATTCCCGTCACTGATAAAGATAAATTCCTCCACATCAAAAAGCACCAATTCAGTGGAGAATGACCTCCATTTAGCTATGTGGATGGGTTTTGTATTGCCTTCTCCTCCTGTCTCCTTCATCTGTTGCTGTTCTTTCTTCTCTTTCTACAAAAGCAGTGGCTGGAAGGAGAGCCCTTGTAATTCTGGACACAACCTGCACAGGCACATCTCAGGTATGGGGAAGTAGCTGTTTGACGTTTCATCTTAATGAAGACTGGCAGGGAGAAGATGGCCAACCTTCCCCAGTATTTTTAGTTTGATGTTCTGTGGTGTTTTATTGATCATCAGTAACGTACATCACTGTGTATAATGATAACTGCTTCAGAGGCAGAGAGGGGGAGATTGAATAATGCCTTCAGGACTGTCAGCTTGTTGCTGGTGGATCTGTCTATAGTTGGTCGC
>VZTM01022505.1:228771-258635 GCA_013400555.1 Jacana jacana
AAAAAAAACTTAAAAAAAAAAATTCTTGTTACTTAATACACCTTCATTTTTGTTCATCCACGGGAGTCTACTGGGATGAAGAAAGACAAATAGGAAGGCAGATGTCACGTGTTAATTTTTTAAGCTTCCATTAGCATCAGCACTTAGAAATGTGGCAGTGCTGATGTGGTGACTGTAGTTTTCACTACTGGTGAAATTCATTCTTTTCTCTTAAAAATCTCATGTTAGAAAAACTTTATGATATGGTAAAGGAAATGGCATTTGACAAACATAGGAGGCCGCTCTTGAGAAGACATACATCTGAATCTATTAGAGGACAAATGTTTTGCATAAAAAATAGCAGCAATTATATGCAAACGAAACCTGTATCCAATTAGAGATTAACATTATCTCCTAGAGTCTGTGGGGGAGGAGGATGTCAAAAGCTATGCACATCAGATTATTAGCACAAGAGCCACAAAACCCAGCCACACTAACAGCTTGTTAAAATGAAACTGTCGTCAGAACCTAAATTTGTCATTCAACCTGGCTGTTGCCAAAAGGCAGGTTAATGCATATCACAGTTGCAGCATTTATGTACCTTCCTGCAAGCAGAGAATCTAGGGTTCATAGCACATAGTAGTAGTATAGAAGTAGGTAAACAGTGTATTTAAGATAGTGGTAAAAATAATATCAAAGCAATTGAAGCTCAGGAAAATATATTGACTGCAGATGGAGCTGGAGAAAGCATTGCAGGAGATGGTGACTGTGAGGATTCGTTCTGGGGCCGGGAGAAGGAGGTATGAGATCATCAGTTTGGCAGCTTGCACTGGTCAGGCTGGCAAAGCCACTTTTGAAGCTATTTTGGTTTCTGTTGCTATTTTTGACTAGCTGGTGCAGTAGTTGTAACCTAGGGCACAGCAGTAGTGACTGAGCTACTCAGAGAGTGGTGTAAGGATGGTAGCCCAAGCCTACACTGCTGCAGGCGTCAGGCTTTCGCTTATGGAGGCTGAGAAAATTGTCCAAAAACCAGATAAGGTCTAGCCTTTATATGGGTATCCTGGGACTCAAAAGGAGCTCACTTATACACGGTGTTTCTGCTGGGTCAGTCATGTAGTCCAAGCAACTGACAACTGGTGCATTCTTCTTTCTTGATACTTTACCATTTTTAAGGTTACTTTTGCCTAAATACAAAGAAGAGCACTGTTCTGAGCCGTCTTCTGCTGCCATTTTTGAACCAGCCTTTCTCTTTCAGTTTCTAGGTAGAAAAGCAAAGCAAAGGCAAGCAAGGCAAACAGACAATAAAATACACAAGAGGAAAAAAGTAAAGGTCAACTATGCTTTCTTTTCTAAAGGACAGGTAATTTAGAAGAAAAAGGACTAAAATACGGGTGTGATACTAGCGGTACATCATCTTGGGACTGTAAATGATGCATGAAAGAGAAATAGGTTTTGATTTGCAAAAGATTATGTGTTCGTGGACTTTGAGAATGTGCCTAGGAATGAAATCTATGTAGAGGTGATTAACTCTTCTTATAAGGCAAATTTGTTTCTGTCATTGATAAAACCAGAGCCAACAGCACAGCAATAGCAGCTGCACAAGGGATGGAATGAGAGTGCAGCCCTGCTCGCATTGAAGAAATCGGCTAGATAAAATATTGAATACACTAAGAAGGTTAATTTTTAAGAAGGGGAAATAAATATTTGCATCTTTTTCTGATGTGTGTATTTTTTTTCCTTTGTACAGAGAGAAAGTACAAAATAGGCATTGTAGTTATATGCACTTTGCACTGTGGGATATTTTTAAACAGTAGGTAAAGCATTGCTGTAAAAAACATTCACAGGGACTCTGTGGGAGTTGTTGCCTTCTGGTTGGAGAGGATGAGAACAGTAATAGTGACAGGGTGTTCTAGTACCACTTTATTTAATTGAATTAGCCTAAAGAGAGAGCCTTGCAAAAAAATTTCCTATGATCGAGTCTGAGAAGCCAGAAGCTTTACACAGAAGATCATTGCTTTCTGGTTTTTAATCCCCAGACTTGCTGCAGTTTTTCTTCTTTATGGGAATCTTTAGTGCAGATCTTTGACTCTTTCATTCCCTATGTACGTGAAATACAGGGCAGGCCATGGTCTTTTTTATGTTTATACTGGAATATTTTCCCATTAATGGTGAAAAAGACATGTAAAAAATAAGAGCACTAGTTTTAAAAAACAAAGATGAAAGTTGTTTTGAGGGAACACATTTGATTTTATGGCTGACTGTCATAAAAGATAACAGCAACGAAAGTAAAAGGAACCCTGCAGAACTGGTGCTTTTGGGGACAAGAAAATTCCGTTGTCACAGGTCAGGAAGCTCAAGAGCATCAATAATTGTTAGAGCAATTTGTGCAAATTTTCCAAATTACTGTACCTCTGACAATGGCTATGGCAAAAGATTTTATTTTGCATGTGTGCTTTTTATGGGGAAATATTTTCAGACACACACCCTGATGCTGCAGTGGTGGGAGAATAGTGGATGTGTAGAAAATGAGTGTCCTGCACCTCTTTCATTTGTCCAGAGGGATTAAATGCTGCTAAATCAAACTCTAGATCTCACTGATGTACAACAGAGAAAAGTTTAGATAATAGGGACCTTGGGTTTGTCTTTTCTATTTGTATATGCATTGTAATATTTTCTTCATTACTATTAAGGTGAAGCGATCTATAAAACCCCTCTTGCCCTTTGCAATGCCAGTGACATGTTCTTCTTTGCTCACCTTCAAGCAAGGAGCAAACATTTGGGATTCTTCTAAGTGCTAATTAAATAGACATATTGGGCAATTCAGCTGGCATTATTGTTTGCCTACATCTTCTTTTGCTGGTATGCATAGGCAGAGGGGGGCTCAAGAAGTTTGCTGATGACCTATTCCACGATCCCAAGTAGCAGGAGGACAGAATAAGGACTTCTGAGACTGGCCTGAGGCCCCAGCTAGTGCAAAATGAACAGGCTTATCTCTGCAATCTCAGAGGAAAGACATGCTGAGGGAGGCTCTGGTAAGGAGCAGATGAAGTTGCCAATCCTTTTTCTTATGTCCTGCTTTCAGAAGCAGCCTCTCAGAAGACCTAATGTGCTCCAGAAGCATCCCTGGTGCCATCCAGCCTTCAACAAAGTGAATAGCTCCAATGACTTTCCCTTCAGCTGTGCCTTCTATTCTCTGCCTCCCCACAATTCAGTGAAAATTATAAAGTTGGAATCTGGCTGAGAATAAATTTTTTGTCTGATTAAGAGGGTTTATCAAACTGCACTGGTATGGGTGAATATGTTCTTTACAGAACAAATCTTAGATGACTTTGATTCAGTTTCTTTACATAGCCGCCACTGTAATTCCCACACTCCCATCACTACCTTTCCCCATTAATAAAGTATTCCTGGATAACTTGCAAGTTCAATGAAAGAAGACGGAGCTTTTGACATGGGGTCAGCATTGATTTGGCAAAGAGGAGGTTGTTATCTTAAGCAATGGGTTTGGCAGTCTGTTGAGGGATTAGGTACCCAGCTAGCTAAATCTTTAATAGATCACCCTCTCAACAGAAAGATCAAAGATTGACGCCTGCCCCTTTGCCTTTAAAACAAATCTTACAAGATGCTGCAGCCAAGACAGCAGTGGGAAAACCTCCACAGTGACTGCTCTTCTTGCACTACATATAAAGGGAGAAAAATCACTTCCATCATACAGTGTTCTCTTGCTTTATCTTCTTCTCCATGTGTACATCTCATGAAAGCCATTTATTTTGGCATTTGTGACACAACATTTTGGAAGGCTGCGTTGCCCTGATGACAAAATCCCCATGGGCTTGTTCAGACATTTTAATGGTGGGACTTTTAATTATACAGCATAGATCATCATGTAGCCTCTCATTTCGAGCGGTTGTGCTTGTTTGTCATAGTATTTTTTATAAATAAGGCAACTATTGTTACTTTCAAATACAATACTTCTTTGCATACCAGTGTTGAAGAACTTAATTTGGGAGCCAAAATATAAAATTCAGATACCCCCCACCCCCATGTAAGCACAGCTCAGAGAGAGGAGTGTGGAGGGGTAATGAGGGGTAGTATTTTACTTATTTTCTGTGACCAACAGCTCTTCCTTTCCTTACCGCTCTTTTTCCTCTCTGCACTTGTTCCTTAATTTCTTTTTGCTGCTTCTTGACCTGCTGTAGCCTCCTAATCCTCTGTATTATTTCTCAAGAGTCCAAAAGATAAGGAAGAAAGCTATTTTTCTGAACAAATGTGGCCAGTTTCCCTATTAACTTCACTAAGGAGGTGACAAGTGATGCTAAATGCTGCAGTTATACTTAGCCCGCAATATTTTGACTCTCTAGGGTAGAATACCTTGGGGTTATGTTAGTAAGGGTAGCCACATACCATAAATAAGGATTGTTTTCATTCCACTTGTCACAAGAGATTTTCTTTTCCATTTTTCATTGTATCAAATCCACTACAAACATCAAGCACCCCAATTCAAAATAATTATTTCTCAGCAACATATTGCCAGTTTTTAGCTCTGCTCCTTCAATACTCTGCTCTAAGCCAACCCATTTCAAGGAAATTTAAAAATGTGTCTGTGTCTCTTATCCCAAATGCTTCTATTAATAGTTCTGATATGTCAGTTAGGATTGATACTACAGTCCATTTTCTTTACTAATTCATAGTCTTAGTCTGTCCCCTCTTTGGAAGGATGCTGTAAGTGAAACATGTTTATATGTATGGTCTGAAAGACTGCAGCTGGTGCAGAAAGGAGCAGATAACTCTCTCTACCAAAAGAACTGGAATTCTCTGGGGAAATACAGGCTGTTTACTTACATGGGAGTATATGAACAAACCCACACTTTTTTTCCTATTTGGCATTTAAGGTGTGGCCATTTTTCATGTCACTTGGGCTGTCTTCTCTCTGCCTGTCACTCCCTGTGGCCTCACAAGCAGCTTCTGGGGGGAAGAAGAGCCCTGTGCCCACCACCACTGCAAGAGTTCTCTTTTCTGGTGGTTTGCATCTTCAAAATCAGCTGCTGGGAGTGTGGTCCCCAGCACACCCTGATCAAGGGAATACTTGGCAACAAAGCTGCTGCAGATGTTTTTGGCAAGCAGGCAAAGTTTCCACTTTTATCTTAACAAATTAGTATATTTTGATAGAAAAAGAGCAGTTTTGGAAGCTTCAGAAGAAACACTTTCAGAGAGAGGCAGACAATTACCATTTTCTAGGATATAAATTCAAAATGGTGGCTATTTTGAAGTGAGTGGAGAAATCACTGAGATCAGTCCTGACCTACAGAAGGGAAATAATATTTTTGTATACAGAATAACAACATTGAGACAGAAATTTGCTTCTGGAGGGAAGTCTGTTTGTAGACAATACAAACTCATCCCCCAAATTCAGGAAGATTATATTTTTTTTATAGAAGTCTGCAAAAGGCTGTGGTTTTTTGTTTCTGTTTTTGTTTTTTTTTTTAGTTTAGACTAATTAAGAGAGTATTCACTTATAATACATGTATTAACATATCATTAATTTCTTATTTAATCAAGCTGTTGTATGTCGGGGTTTTGTTCCTGTATGTCTTTGTGGAAGACTGCTTCTAGCTCTTAGACCTAGACACTTGACATATTCACAGCCATTGACACCTGCCTGTTCTTCTAACACTGTCCTTTCCAGCAGCTCTTTGCCCTTGCAGGCGTACGTGCCCAACTACCTTCACAGACAACAGCCATGGACTTTGTGAACCTTCTGCCCATTTGCTGCTAACCTGACTGAGCTGGTCTCTTCCAGCCTTGGCATTTGCTCTGTCCTTTGGGGTATTCAGGGATGGTAACAGGGGGCCCAGAGGGAGCTACTCTTCCTGCAAATTAATCCTGCTTGTGCTCTTCCTGTGGGTAATGATGTGTCTGTGGGAAGGGTCATTTGCCTATTCCAGATTTTCTGTGGATTCACTATGTTCCCCTGTGCAAACTACTCGGAGCCTCTTTCATTTACCTCTGCAAAGTGCTTTGGGACCAAAAGATAAAAGCTTTAGAATATTTATTCATTTCTTATTGGAGCATTAACTTCCTATCTGCAGCTGTTCGTCTAATTGTCCTGAAGGTTTCCTGTGGGCTTCTAGAAAAACAAATCTGAGACAGGAAATGAAGCTATTAAAATAATATGGAGGTGAATATGGATGTGGGATCTGGAGTCACTGCAGGAAGGGTGATCTGGTGTCTGAAAAGCCAATAAATGTCAACTTGGTTTGGAAGCAATTCCCAAAGGTTAGTCTCTGTCCTGCATCCTGTGGCCTAAATGGAAAACAACCGTTCTTTTGATTCAGGAGTGGTGGAAAAGAAAACAGAGCTAAAGTCTTGTGTGCTGTCAAACAGAAGTACTGCAGTCAGTAGCACCCCAACAGGTAGGAACATCTGCATGCTCTAAATGATGGGGTTTTAGTTAATTAGATATGAGAATGAGTAGGACTAACAGGTCTGTAATTTCTTTGCGAAAATCCCTGAAAATATTCAGGGAAATGGAAGGTCCAAATTATACCTTACTTTTTCTTTGCTGTGAACAAGTTATAGACTGATGCAGTCACTGTAAATGTAATGTTTAGAGACATTTAGGTCTTGATGACTCTGTGAGACATTGGAGAGTTGTTGTCTTGAGACCCTTAATCTGTGTAAACTTGTATCTCCGTTACCTGAGTAGTATCTTCTACTTTTTACTCTACTAGTTCATTAGACAGTGAAATGATTCTCTGAAGAGAGGTGGAAGAATTCATATTGCTTAAAACTAGACTGGAGAAATCCTTCTTTTTTTGGGGGAAAAAAAAAAGCCATTTATATGGAACAACAGTTGCACAGAGATCAGATTTAGTGAGGGTTTTTTCAGTGTGTGGGCAGGATACCAAATCATTGCTAGCATGTAAGGGAAAGAGAGGTGGCTGTCACATGCAGCTCTGACCCGTATAGGATCTAATTTTTGTGCTGTCGTTGCAGCTTCACTGCCTGTATTCATTTTGTCATTCCCATGCATTCTTGATTCGTACTTAAATGAGCAGCGTGACGTGGTAGGTACCAGCAGGACTTCCATTCACTGGCAACGTTATGAGCAGCTCATTCTTATTAGGTTTTGATGGCATGCCTTTCACAATTCCTCATAACTTCTCATCCCTCTTCATATTTTGATTGCAAGAGCAGAAAGGGAGTATTTTGTCAAACGCTTCTGTGTTTCTTCTTCCCCCCTGAATACTGATCTTTAGACCCTCATGGCCTCTTCTATTATTTGCTCCCAGGTTTTGATTTTAGAGAGGATCTTAGTTGGTTGATTGCTGCTTTTGGCTTCCCAATGACTTGTATAATGACGTTTCTGTAATGAGTGCTGATACTGTGTCTGGGTTGGTTGCTATGCCCTCCTCTCAACAGGAGTAAGGATTGCCAGGCCTGAAGAATAATGATACCTAGAAACAAGTATTGGAATTCAGTCGGAGTGGGTTCCCAAGGAAAAAAAAAAAAAAAAAGCAGCAGCAGCTAGAATTACAAGGATACTACTGACATTTACTTGTGTAATTAAAGAGGTCTTGTTCCATGGCAAAGTTGCATGGATCTGCAGAGCAACTTGCTCACATTCCTGGTGCCTTGCTGTCAGTGACAGCGATCATGAGTTGTGCTGTATCCAGAAACGTGTACACACCAAATGACTTCTTTGACCAGCAGGCTACCTTTTCGCACGCCTTCCTGCCATGATTCTTTTATTCGCTACAGACTAAGAAAAATCTCCTGGCGTTCAGGAGATGGTGTTTTGACTGCTGCCCCTGCGAAGCCCTGAAAACATGCTGGATGAGGGAGGAGACAGTAAATTCCCAGAGCTTCATCTCTGTCTGGAGAAAGTCACTTTACTTGACAGCATGCTGGACAAAGCCTCTTTCAAAGCAGCTGCTTGCCTTTTGCTTTTTTCCTTTATTTGTTTTCCAGGCTACCTAAGTCGACTGTGAAATGCTCCCCCCTAGCATGCAGAACAACGACGGCAAAAAACTGTGGGGTTTTTACACTACTCCCCCAACCTGCCGTTCCTGCACATTGTGGATTAAAAAACAGGAAACAACTGCTGAGGAAGGCTCCCGAGTGACCCCTTGTGTCACATTGCGACTGTCCTTGTTCCCACAATAGCTGCACCAGCCACTGAACTGTGTCATCGCATCAAGTTTGCAGAAATAAGGCATTTTCACATTGTCTCTGCTTCTCAAAACCACGCAGAGTGGGTGTGGTGCCTAAGTCCCTGTGCAGATATATATTTTATAGATATATATATACACACTCACATGTATGTGTCAGTTAGTGAATAATGTAAACAACTTCATGTATATTTTTATATAAAAATTTGCATATAAACCCATTTATTGTTCATTTCCCTGCCCCCACCTCCACTGTGCAAAGGGAATGTAAACATGTTCAAAATTCAGATGCACTCAATTGGCTTCCCAGATGTTTGAAGTTCAATAGATTTCTTTATTAATTTTTTTTTTTCATAATTTCCTCAGCTTCCTCTAGTAAAGTGCTAAGCAACCATTATTCCTTTTTGCCTGCACATTGAGATTCATCTGTAGGCTCTAAACTGCCTCAAAAGTGCTTCAATTTTGCATGAGCTCTAAGCTGGGGACTGGGAAGCATTACCCACTGCTGAAGGCCCAGATCATTAGAAAGAGCATGTAAATCCTCTGAACCGGAAATAAAAAGTGCACAGATTTTCTTTGTGAAGTCTCAACTGCAGCTTTAAGTAAAACATGAACCATTGGCACATTTTTTTCTGGCCCTTGAAAAAAAACCACAAAGAACAACCTCTTCTCTCAGCTACACATGCCTCAACCAAATGAAGGGAACATTGGGCTTTGACCCAAAAGCTGGAGCTGCTAAGAGGTCATATTTATGCTTTCCTATATGGACAACTTATCTTCTTCCTGATCCCTGGAAGTAGCACAAGCCTAGCAGAGAATTGCTCGGGTACTGCTGCTTGGGGCTGCTTAGGTGTTAGGATGGCTTGGCTCAAGATGCCTCGACTCACATTTCTTTTGCTCTTAGTCCTCAACCTGTGTGATTTCAGAAATGATGATGCCCATAGCTGAACATAAATATATGCTTTGGAGCTTTGGTTTTCTTTCAAGTCCTGATACACCGGAGTATGATTATTACTTTTGTACCAGGAAAAAAGGAAAAAAAGAAGGCAGCACAATAGGCACACATTGTTACATGTGGAAGAGAACAATGCATTTTAGAGCAATTTGTGCATATTAGCAAAAAATGCCATCAACCAGGAAATAGCCTCCATTTAAAAAAAGGGGAGGGAGTGATTTTCCTTTGTCTATGAATTGTGTATAGGCTAAGAACAAGCAATCCAATGCTGTTCTCAAGTATTAAACGGCAACACTTCAAAGCTTATATATAAAGCAATCAGCTGCAGACATTGGCCGGGGGAGGAGATAGCAGAGGGGCTATTTTACTTTCCCCAAGGGGACAAGCCTACAGGGCTGTACTGCCCACCTCCACCACACTGGCAGGGAACAGGACATGTGGTTTGCTTACCACTAGCATTCAAGAACTCAGTTTTTAAATCTTCCTTTCATCTTACACAACTTGGTCCTTCGGATATATATGGGAAAAGAACAAAAAGGCCTTGTTTTCACTAAAAGAAAATAAAAACCAAATGGAATACGTGCTTTTTAATTCCAGTTCAAAGTAAAATCTCTCTGAAGACAGCCCTTTGTAATTTCTGTGTAAGTAAATCCATTAAAAAATAGTAGGGGGGCTGGGATTTTAGTTTTGCTCACCACCATTAGCTGGTAATTAGGTGTCATATCTAACTGATACAAACCAGTGCAAACTTGATATCAGTTTTACTACAAACTTGACTTCGTTAGGCTATTGCCTTCATCTGTATTAATTTAAGAATGTATCTCTTTCCTAAAGAGAAATTTATGAAAAGAGCAAAAATAGCTGGAAGCATTTAATTTAAATATTTAAGCTAATATTTGTGGAAATTCATATAGTCATTTCATATCACCAGCCAGCCTGGAAAAGTAGTACTAAGGTGAAACCAGATGCATGCAATCACATTGTGAAGGATTACTGGGTGTTAAAGCTGTTGCTCTTTTAAACCATCTCTAGATATCTATCTGCCTATCTATCTTTTGTTAAGATTACAGATACTCTATATAGAAAATAAGCTATAGACAAAGAATGCCTTTGTGCAATCATCTCAATGCCATTAGGATGCACAGAGTACATTTTTCTCAGCACGAACTTTAATATTTGAAGCCGTTCTTCTTGTGCATAGCCTATTTATTCATTTTTTAAACACCAAATTCCATAGCTTAAGTACTCAGATATATTTGAGGGGAATAACTCCCTGCCTGTGAAGAATCCATCTCTGCAAGAGGGTAAATACATTTCAATTCTGACACAGCACTGCTTTTGTTTTTACCTTTGTGAAAAGGTTATTTCACCAATTAAAGTAATCAGCCTTCTGCTATAGAGATGAGTTGTTTATAGCACGTGCGATTAGTTATTACATCTGTAGGTATAGACAGATAGGAGCAGCCTCATATTCACAAGCCTTGGTCCTCACAGGGGACTTCAGCCACCCTGATACCTGTTGGAGGGACAGCTCAGCAGGGCACAAGTAGACCAGGAGGTTCCTGGAATGTATTGATGGTAACTTCCTTCTTCAGGTGATAGAGGACCCAACAAGAAATGCCATGCTGGACCTTGTTCTGACCAACAAGGAGGGGCTGCTGGATAATGTGAGGTTCAAGGGCAACCTTGGCTCCAGTGACTGTGAAATGGTGGAGCTCAAGATCCTTAGGGCAGCAAGGAGGGTGCACAGCAAGCTCACTACCATGGACTTCAGGAGAGCAGACTGGCCTCTTGAAGGATCTGCTTGGTAGAGTACTGAGGGACAAAGCCCCGGAGGGGCTTTGTGAGACCCCACCTCGAGTACCGTGTCCAGCTCTGGGGCTCCCAACACAAAGGACATGGACCTGTTGGAGCAAGTCCAAAGGAAGGCCATGAAAATGATCAGAGAGCTGGACCATCTCTCCTTTGAAGATGGGCTGAGAGAATTGGGGTGTTCAGCCTGGATAGGAGAAGGCTTTGGTGAGACCTTATAGTGGTCTTCCAGTACCTAAAAGGGGGCCTACAGGAAAGCTAGAAAGGGCCTTTTTACAAGGGCATGTAGTGATAGGACAGAGGGTAATGGCTTACTGAAGAGGGGAGATTTAGGTTAGATATCAGGGAGAAATTCTTTATTGTGAGGGTGGTGAGACGCTTGGACTGGCTGCCTGGAGAAGTTGTGGATGCCCCATCCCTGAAAGTGCTCAAGACCAGGCTGGATGGGGCTTTGAGCAAACTGGTCTAGTGGGAGGTGTCCCTACCCATGGCAGGGGGGTTGGAACACGATGATTTTTAAGGGCCCTTCCATGCAGAACCATTCTATGATTCTGTGAAATTGGATGAGTCGTTCTGGGTTATCAGCTGATAAATAGATCATCAGTCTCCACTTTGGTCAACTAAGTTTTACAATGAGAGAACAATCTAATGTCATAGGACTGCATAAGGAAGCAATCTGTTTACCTTTTATTAAGTCTGTTTACAGTCATACCACTTTGGTGTATGGTCTAGGCCACTTTCATGAAGCAAAAAATATGGTGCTTTTTAAAGGATTTTTGGATGAAGCTTCATATGAAATGTAAGACAGATGGGGATGATGAGAACTGAAAATGCTTTCGTCCTTTTTGCCAAATACCCCTCCTGAAATTATTGCAAAATTTCTGTTTTGCTATCAGGATATAAGGATATACCCTTATCTTGCGTTAAAGAGTATATATGTTCAAGTCAGACAAATCTGTCCTGACTGAGGAACATTCATGAAGTATTCCTCCACTCTCCTCAATGAGTCAGAAAGCATGGGCTGTTTCAGACTGGCACTACTTTATTTTAAGGCTGAGCAAGTCACTGCAATTTTCTCTGTGCAGGTTCAGGATCTGAAAGGAGAGTTTTTCTAAGATACACGCTGCATATCATTCTGTAGCATCACGTGTTGCATGGATGTGCAGAGGAGTCCCCTTACCCCGGAACTGTTTTACTGCTGACACCCCAAAGCCTCTTTGACATTGTCAGACAAGAGTGTCTGTGTCCTCTGTCTCCCCAGTGCACAGCAGGAAGGGAGATTTGGGGGTGCATGCAATTGAGGAAGGGAGGAAACAGGAAGGGAGCCAAGAGCACTCAACATCAGTTTTGGGAGTACTGAGTTTTGCTGAGTACTGATTTGAAGAAATTGAACTTGTAAAGGGTTGCAAGTTACCTGCATAAAAATGGGCTGCATTTCCATACTTATTTACAGTGGCTGTGATACACCCGCAATCTATATGCATGTATTACAGTAATGTCTTTTTCCAGACCAGTAGGTCATAAAGTTCCGTCTCCTTGAGAAATGCGTTCTATGGCATATGTGATTACTAATTAATGAAATACCTTTCGGGCAAATGAAAGTACAAAAGCACAGAAATTGTGGGAACTTCTGCTCACAGAGAAAATAAACAAATCATCCATGCAGTTTCTTAGTATTTATAAGCACAGTTTAGTCTTGCAACTAAATAGCTCCGTTTAGTGTTGTGCCAGAGGGTTCAAACATACACCTATATAATGCTTCCACAGAAATCATTCTGTCAAAGTCCTGAGGAATATTTTCACACATGTGATGTATTGATATAAAATGCCAAACATTTATGGGAGCCAAAATGCATCCAAATAATTTTTTGGCAGAACGGTGCCCAGTGAGGTGTAGATACTAACTCTGTGACCTGGATTCACTCCAGCATGGATAATTACGCTTGATTAATTGATAATCTTCTGTTGTCAGACATTTATAGTAATCATTTCTTGTCTTGGGCAATCATATTCACTCCAGAACCTTGTAAGACATATTTGTTTCCCTCTAAAAAGAAATTAGTCTGACTGGTGAATCTGCTGCTTTTAAAATCATTGGGAAATTTGCCAATTACTTTGGTGGGTGCTATATGGAGCACATGAGTTGCAGTTACTAATAATCTACTGTAACATCATATAATTACATTACATTTGCATACATTAAAAAAGATAACATTTCTATCTCGGAATACCAAAAAATCTACCTTAGAGTTTGTATAGCCAAGTTGAGTGCTTAGGGACCGTGCGAATGAAGTGTGTCTTGGTCTTTGCTTGATTGTGTTTCTAGGATACAGTTTATAATAAAAGACCACATATATAAGGCTCAATTTCCTCTTCATACTTCCTTTTGTTCCAGGAGGGGTAGTTATTTTATTTTTATATATACCATCATCTAGTGCCTCTCCCCTGTGCTCATTCAGCTGCAACATTAGCAGTAGGCAGACTGAGCAATGCTCCTTCCACCCTCTGCCTCTCTCCACCCTTTAATCCCTCAATAATGTGCAAAGAGAGAAATAAAATTCTAGTACCTTCCTATTTTTCAGAGCCCTAGTTGTATTAATCCCAGAGATCCATTTGCTTTATTGAAATGAATAATTATATACACTGTACTACTAAATATGTAAAACTGTTCTTCATGAAGAACCTATTTAATTTGTGGGACTGGGACACAATCACAGACTGATTATGCCAAATGCCCTAAGCCTTCTTGTAAGCCATCCCCCTTCCTCAACTGGACAAGAAACTATTAGAGGTAAAAGGATTCTTAAATTGGTTTATTTAGTCTCCTAGCAGCAACAGGGGTTTGGTTATGTCTTTAGGAAATTTCACCAATGTAACATGTATTTCTGGTGCTGGGTTTAGGTAAGTTCATTAAATATAACTGATCTGTGTGTATAAATATCTCCAGTCTTGAGCAACATTTGTGACACCTTTTATAACAGAGCAGATCCAGATCTGTATACTCGGGACCCACAGAGGACAGCAAGTATTTTTCGTTTCAGTTTTTTTCCTGAGTTGTTTTTTTTCACTTCCTTGTACTCAAGTTGTAAAACTTCTTACAATGCTTCTCTCTTGGGAACGCTGAAGTTATTCACCAAGATCAGAAGAGAAAAGCTTGTGCAGAAAGAGCCCAAAGAACCCAGCAACCTGGAGATGCATTTTTAAAGATCTGTTTTTTTCAGCGAACAGTCTTTAGATACAATTACCATTTATTTTGGAGAATTGCTTTAAATTACTTTGATTGTCTGCATTTTCATTTTAAAGCTTCTCTCTTCACAATCTTCTTGTTGCCAGAAATAGGGTGGTGATAATTAGACCCAATTTCTTCTCATATCTGTCTTCATAGCCAAGATCCAGATGGACTGCAAGAGGCTACAGAAACAGTTCTCACTTTTTTGAATGCAAATCAAGTTTGGACAGTGCAAGGAAATGTTTTTCGCTGCCATATTCTAGCTATTCATCACAGGGAGAATACGAGTGAGAAGTACTACATAGATGCTCTTTCTGGATTTATATGCCTTAGGTGGGACCTGTCAAGCATTCTAGCCTGCCTACATTTCTGTTACCTCCCTTCAGCTGTGTTTGTTATTGCATTGTTTTAAAATAGGAAGATCCTGACTTGTGGATTGTGCCACCATCTATGTGATTATATTAATTCTAGAAATGTACATCTTACTCAGGTATTGCAAGAAAATATTTAGTTATCTTCACCTGCTGTATAGCTTAGCCATATGAGGAACTAGACTGAAAAAAATCAATATATTTATAATAAAGAAGGTATGGTACAGGAGATACTCTCTGTGAGGGGGTGACATTTTGTATTTACCACTGTGGCAAGATAGAATTGGCCAATACCAGGTAGGTTATATGCTGCATAAATTACTGCTAATCTCCTGATCTGTCTTGTCCTAAATATGGTTAGGCAAAATATAGGGACTCATTACATAAAGTTATTTCTAATTTTGCACTCAGAGGTAGTGTGCTCACCTATAGGCAAGCAACTTGATAAACAGTTGACTGATCTACAGGCACGGCATGTCACATTATCTGGAAATATTTAGAGAAGGGCTGTTTGGCTATTTTGGGAGGTTTATTTGCTTTTGTTTTCATTTGGTTTTTTTATGACTCCAGCTACTGTCATGGTCTACAAGCAGCTTCAGCAGGGATAAGATGAAGATTTCTGTTTGAAGTTGTCATACCAGGGTTATCCTGCACTTGGTACCCACATGAGGTGCACAAGTGATACATTCGTGAGTAAGAGCACACAGATAGGTAGCAGCTCCTCTGTGCAATCTGATGTACAGCAGTATGTCAGTTAGTAACAAGGCAGTTTCTATTTGAGGTACCTCAGCAAATTGCACCCTCTGTAATCTAGCTCAGAAAAGGATTTTCTATTTGGGGTTACATTGTAGTATTTAGCAGAAGGAGTAGGATTGCCAGTTGCTACAACAAGGGAAACACATCACTTTGTGCTTGCCCTGGAGTCTTGAGACTGGATGCATTTCAGCTGGTGAGATGTTTCTCCCAAACATGGGGCTCTTTGTGCAATGAGGTGCCAATTGGCAATGCTGGGAAGGAGTGGTTGAATCAGCTTCAAGTTCTGGCCATGCATCCTTATGTCCCAGATGATTTCATAGCATCACCAACTGGTTTGATACATTTTGAACGACAGGAAAAATACTTTACCTTAGAGACACAATATTTTTTGCTTGTAAGCAGAAAGAGGCGACATCTATCTGGCATGTAAAGAAGGTGTGCATTTCTTAGATTATGGCACAACTGTTGATATTCCTTAAAAACCAAAGGCCAAATTATTTGAATAACCTGGAACCTATCAGCATTGCACAGCTATCCCAAAAGACATTTCCTGAAGTAGCTTGTTATTTTGAATTAGAAAGCATCTCAGAAAGTCAGAGATAAAAAGTTCCGGTGGTGTATTCAGTGGGAGCTATTTATTGTATGGTTTTGTATCTTCAACAGACTATCAGAGGACAGCATTTGTGTCCTGAATTTTAAGACTATTTCATAATCATTATTAAACAGTACTGTTGTTATGAGTCTGCTTGCTTTAGCCCTCGGGTAACAAAGTTCACTGCTCCGTCAAGCTCTGTCATAATCAGCCTTATTATAAAAACATAATATTGTAACCTTCAAAGGCTCCCTGGGCTAGTGCTATAAAAACTGGGAAAGAACTGAAGTAATCTTTAGGCTAACAGCGGTTGCATTGGGAAAATATAACCATTTTTATGCATGTAATGCACATGCTCCCTTCCCACCCTCTTCATGTTCTTCTCAACAGGACAAAAGCTATCCCTCAGACCCCTTTTGGAGCCAAATTAGCTCATCAAAGCAGAACAAGTTTATAACACAGTGTTGTTCACTGCATACCAAATGCTTGTGCACCACTTTGCTTTCCATTCTTTAGAGTGCAGTTGCCATATTTTGAGTATTTCATTTCAAGGAGGAAAGCAATTAAGTGTTTCCCCCAAAGTAGTTGATTATTCAATGGCTAAAGATGTCAAGGATACCGAAATAAAAAGGGAGCTGCTCAGTCTCTAGCAGGAAAATGCATCTCATTAGAACGCAATCCCAGCAGAGAAGTATGTGGTATTACATGCATGAATTCCTTTCTGCTGTTGGTAACCAAGTTTTGGATGCAAACAGCATGCAACCTCAATGACAGTGCACAAGTGTGTACAAACAGTAGCTAATCATTGGCTCCCTGAGAGGAGCCTCTGTGAGGCTGGAGACAAATCAAAGGGCTGGCCTTGCTTCCAGCACTTGAGAAACGTGTTGAGCTATACAATTGGGAACATTTAGGTTATGAATATTACCTTGTAAGCAGTGTGGCAGGAGGCTGAGTGTAGTTGGCCTCCATGACTCAAGTCTGTGCTCATCAGAAGGACCTGCCCTTTCTGTTTGGTGATGCGGACAAACTGTGCATGCTGTGATCCAAGGATCTTTCAGTTGAGTTTCCTGGCAATTCTGGAAGGAAAAAGGAAATCAGCCCCACTGCACAAAGTATTTGTACATGAATTTATATATATTCAAGGCTGTTTTCAAAAATACCTTTTTGAAATGACAATGGTGTTTTCTAAAGACAAGCTCATTCACAGAATCACAGAATTACAGAATATCAGGGATTGGAAGGGACCTTGAAAGATCATCTAGTCCAATCCCCCTGCCAGAGCAGGAACACCTAGATCAGGTCACACAGGAACGTGTCCAGGAGGCTTTTGAATATCTCCAGAGAAGGAGACTCCACAACCACCCTGAGCAGCCCGTTCCAGTGTTCTGTCACCCTCACTGTGAAGAAGTTTTTCCTCATACTTAAGTGGAACCTCCTATGTTCCGGCTTGCACCCATTGTCCCTTGTCCTATCATTGGATGTCATTGAGAAGAGCCTGGCTCCATCCTCCTGACATTCACCCTTTACATATTTTTAAACATTAATAAGGTCACCCCTCAGTCTCCTCTTCTCCAAGCTTCTCCACTTCACTCAGCTGCCTCAGTCTTTCCTCATACGGGAGTTGCTCCACTCCCTTAATCATCTTGGTAGCCCTGCCTCAAGCAGTTCCCTGTTCTTCTTGAACTGAGGGCCCCAGAACTGGACATAATATTCCACATGGGGTCTCACCAGGGCAGAGTAGAGGGGGAGGATAACCTCTCTTGACCTAGTAACTACCCCCCTTCTAATACACCCCAGGATGCCATTGGCCTTCTTGGCCATGAGGGCACAGTGCTGGCTCATGGTCATCCTGCTGTCCACCAGGATCCCCAGGTCCCTTTCCCCTACGCTGCTCTCCAACAGGTCATTTCGCAACCTTCACATTAGAACTTTATTGACACTTTGGCATTGGCAACAAAGACCAAATATGCTGAGAAGAGGTATAAGCACTGTCTCCCACTCACACCAAGTACCTTGACTAGAATTAAGAGTGTTTTGACCAGGCAGTGTGTTTTGGGGCAGAGGAAGAAGTTGTGTCAGTATGAAACACAGGCACTGTTGTTAGGGAATCAACACATTACCAATGATCCTTGCAGTGGTATCTGAGACACCACAGTATTTCCTTGCACTTACAAGCAGCAAAACAGCTTCCCAGCAGAGAGCACTCTGTGGGAAATGTGGGCAAATACTGATCTGCTTGAAAGAATAGCAAATGGGTCACTGTCATTGTCAGTGCAACTGTGAGTCTGAGGGGATTGTGCTGACATTTCTTATGGAGGGCAGGGACAGGGAGACTGTCAGGCACTGAAGTGTATTGCACTGTATTATAAAATCACTTAAACAATATTGCAGTATCTACAGTATATATAATGATGATTGTTCCCAAACTGGTAGCTTGCAATAACCATACTTCAGCACATGTGCCCATCATTAAAGAGTGTTGGGACATTTCTGTGTTGCTCAGCCTGGAGAAGGAAAGACTCCAGGGAGACCTTATAGTGGCCTTCCAGTACCTAAAAAGGGCCTACAGGAAAGATGGGAAGGGACTCTTTATCAGGATGAGGGGTAACAGTTTTAATCTGAAAGAGAGTATATTTAGACTAGATACAAGGAAGAATTTTTTTACAATGAGAGTGATGAAACACTGGAACAGGTTGCCCAAAGAGGTGGTGGATGCCCCATCTCTGGAAACATTCAAGGTCAGGTTGGAATTGGCTCTAAGCAGCCTAGTCTAGTGGGAGGTGTCCTTGTCGTAGAATAAAATCATAGAAACATCTAGGTTGGAAGAGACCCTTGGGATCATTTAGTCCAACCATCAGCCCTACTTTACAAAGTTCTCCCCTACACCATGTTCCTCAACACCACATCTAATCGATTCTTAAACACATTCCGGGATGGCGACTCAACCACCTCCCTGGACAGCCTGTTCCAGTGACTGAACACTTTTTCAGTGAAGAATTTTTTCCTAATGTTCAACCTAAACCTACCCTGCTTCAGCTTGAAGCCATTCCCTCTCATTCTATCGCTAATTGCCTTTGAGAAGAGACCAGCACCAACCTTTCAACAATGTCCTTTCAAGTAGTTGTAGAGAGCAATGAGGTTTCCCCTCAGCTTCCTCTTCCTTAAACTAAACTGTCCATGGTAGGGAGGGTTGGAACTAGATGATCTTTAAGGTGCCTTCCAACCTAAACCATTCTATGAATCTGTGATTTTCCACAATGGCAAAATCCATTTTCCCGAGCAGTTCAGTGTCAGAGTGAAGAGGTCTTCTGTATCTGTCCAGCAAAGTGAGATGAAATAAAGGAGGGCTGCAGGAGTCATATAAATTGAATGACTCTGTATGAAAATAAAACTGTGCTGGACCATCACAATGTTAATCATCCTAAGGACATGGTATAATTCATATCAGCCGAGATGCTGTTCCTCTTATTTGTCTAATGTACGCATGGTATGTAATAGAAGTTGAAATCACACGGATTAATTTTTCAGTCGCCTGCTTCTCTTGTTATGCAGATAAATTGTTGGATTTTTCCTTCACATACTTATGACTTATGTTGCTGAGTAGATATTGGTAGTGAGCTGTAGCATCTCACAACAACTTCACTATCAGACTTCTCTTCCTATGCTTCTTTCTTTCTATCTGTAAGCATAATGTTGACTAGTGTTACTTGTGTACCCTGACAGGTCTGATTGTCCGAGAGGTAAGCATCGAGATTTCCCGCCAGCAAGTCGAGGAGCTCTTTGGGCCTGAAGATTACTGGTGCCAGTGTGTTGCCTGGAGCTCTGCAGGCACCACCAAGAGCCGGAAAGCCTATGTCCGGATTGCATGTGAGTGTCTTTGCATATTAAGACAATGGTGTTTGGGTGAGGAAAAATGACATCTCTGCTGTTCAAGAGAGAGGTTTTGTTTCTGACCAATTAGGCTTTGTAATTTTCACAGTTATTGGTGCATACTAAAATTAAAGCTTTCAGAAGCATTTGTAAGAATTCTAGCTTATCCTGTTCTTAAATGCAAAATCTCATTCTTCTCCATTGAGTGCGGAGAAAGCATCAAAAACAGTGTTTCTTGAGTACAGCAGTTACATGTCTCAAGAAAAGTGTCTCAAGCTAATATGTAGGAATATTACCAAAGAAAACTATGAAACGAGGTGACAGACATTCCTTTCACTGAATCACAGAATTGCAGAATAGTTGAGGCTGGAAGGGATATCTGGAGGTCATCTGGTGCAACCTTGACACTCAAGCAGGGCCACCTATATCCAGTTGCACAGGGCTGATTCCAGACCAGTTTTTAATATCTCCAATGAGGGAGACCCCACCACCTCTCTAGGCAACCCCTGCCAGTGCTTGGTCACCTTTATAGTGAAAAAGTGATCCCTGATCTTCAGAGGAAATCTCCTGTGTTTGTTTGTGCCCATTGCCTTTAGTCCTGTCACTGGGCACCAGTGAAAAGAGCCTGGCCCTGTTGTCCTTGCACCTTCCCTCCAGATATTTGTACACATGGATGAGATCCCCCTGAACCACATCTTCTCTGTGATGCAGACCCAGCTCTCTCAGCCTTTCTCCATAGGAGAGACGGTAGTCACCTTTGCGGCCCTTTTTGAACTCTCTCCAGTATGTCCTTTTGTACTGAGGAGCCCAGAACTGGACCCAACACTCCAGCTGTGGCCTCACCAGTGCTGAATAGAGGGGAAGGATCATCTCCTTCAATCTGCTGGTAATACTTTATCTAATGCAGCCCAAGACACTGTTAGCCTTCTTTGCAGCAAGGGCATATTGCTGACTCATGGTCAACTTGGTGTCTACCAGGATGCCCAGGCCCTTTGCTGCAAAGCCAAAAATGCGTATTTCTGCAATCATATAATAAAGCTGCTGTTCCTTGATAAAGAAAAAAGTCTATGTTTAACGTATCGTGTAATCAGATTGGTAATACAAGATTGAAAGTCATTATCTCAACCTGACAATTTCATCATTGTTATTCATGGCTACTAACCTCGGTATTTATTTCAATCTGTTCTCAGTTTAGGCCCCAAAAACATGGGGCGAACAGTTCCCTGAAAACAGATCTTCATTTGACTGTACAAATATTTAATGTTCATTAATTTTCAAAGAGGTACTTTTCTTTGTAATAGAGTAGTCACACTGGGGACTCCCATTTATCTTTCACATGATGAAATCCTGTTTTGTATAATGGGAACAAAATATGTTATCTGGAATTGTATCTCTTCTGCTGTTTTCACCTCAGCAAAAACACATTTTGTGAGAAAAGGTCTTTAGAAGCTGGGTTTACAGCATGCTTATATTTCCTTCACTCTGTCTAACAATTTATAATGAGAGAAGATAATTCTTCCAGCCAAATAAAGCTTTTCACAGACACATTAGAGGAAAGACTCTTTGTCGTTTAAAACTCTCCATTTAGAGCTTCATTCTCCTTTTGTTCTTGTGAAAGTATTAGGCAGTTAAGTCCTTGAAGAGGAGCTACCTTCTGTGTAAGTACCCAGATACAGATCTAGGAGGTGCAATTTAAATACCCATTTTTGAATCCTTTTCGTCCAAGTAACTGTCTGGAAGTAAAGGACCTATACTCTTGAGTACAGGATTAGCCTCAGAGAAGAATTTCCCCAGGATTAAGGGGAATTAAAATTATTGTACACTCTTCCTGCAGAATTAGAAACACCATTACATGTGTGCAGAGTGCTTTCCCATGGCAGGAAACTTTTCAAGACTTAGAGGATTTTATTTTTCTGTACTGAAATGAGGAGAGCGATTATAATTTTTTTTTCTTCTAACAGTCAGCCCATCAGAGAGGCTTAGCAATGTTTGAACAGGTTTTTTAGATTTTAACTCCAAGGTTAAGTCATTAAGTAGATTTTCGTGTTCTGCCAGTTAGCCCTTGACAGATGACCATTAAATTAATGTGGTTTAGAAGTTCTGAGTGTACTTCACTTGATGGTTAAGTAGCTTTTGTATACTGCCATACCTATGCATTTATTTTCTACATAACTCATAATCATTGTATGTGTATGCAGGTTTTATATGAATTTTATATGAATTTTCATATTTTATATGAATTGACATTTCTTCCTGAGTCTCCAAATTTCTACTGAAGCCACTCATAGTATAAATTTTGCTTCTTTTTCTTACCATAATTTGAGAGGAACAGTCACTTCAGTGATTTTTCTTGAGCCTTGGTATTTTTTAAAACAGTCTAATTAAATAAATTCCAGGGAGCTTTATGTGCCTGTAACTGAAACATGGCTTTGTATTTTAGTGAAGTTTTTTTAAATTCTCATTCCTGAATTTGGGGGTCTTGGGCAGCTGAACAAAGACAAACAAACAGGCAAATCACTTAGACTCCTTGGGATTAAGGGTCAAAGTGTTAGGCTTTCAAACTGCAAATTTTGAAACAGCAGCAAAAGCATCTTGTCTGGAAAATTTTCCATTTCCAATTTCACAGTCTTCTACAAAATTCTCAGGTAACTCAGGGCTACTTTTTTAGGAACTTAGACATATGATGTGGGGTCTATGCCTTATTTTAGAATGCCATTTGATCAATAAGATCCCTATTTCAAATTGTGGCCTCAGATATAACAATACTCATCTATATTCATAGCCTTGACTACCGAGGACTGAGTACTGAGTCTGTACTGGCAATATAATAGTTGTTTCCAATCTAAACTTTAAACACAGCTGGTAAGTATTCTGATGGCAGACAATGTGCCGTGGGTCTGGGATGCCAGGTAGGGTCCATGCAGCATTTATTAATCTAGAAAATCAAGGATGTCCAAAATTTAAGTGGGGCAGAAGAGCCCATCTCTCCAGCTCTGTCTGCAGCTATAACTGCATATTTGTCACCAGTGTAGTCTTCAGTTTTAACTCATACAAAAAGCGAGCACTGATACCTTTGGGAACGGTGATGGGTAAATGGAGCATGTAAAGTGCTCTGCTTAAGTTATATTATTATTAATTTTAATTCCTGAACCTGGTGATTTCATCTAGAGTGGTACAGCTGTAAAAGAACTACCCATACTTCTCATATTAAAAAAAGCTTCTTTCCTTCTCCCTCTTCCTCCTCCTCTTTCCCCTTCTCCTGTTCTCCTCTTTCTCACTTTTCTCCCTTAGGCCCACTGGTCTTATTCTGGAATTATTGTATCCTCTCAAGGGCTGGAGCTCCACTCCATTAAAACAAACAAAAAAAAATAGCATTCGACATTTCTGTTCACTGAGCGTGTAATAGAATTAACTGAAAAGTAATTTGAAAGTGTGAAAAATGTGCATCCTCGAAAAGTGGCTTGTATTTGTTTAATGCAGGGTCAGGCATGTGTCAGAAAGTACATAACAACCTAGTCAATGAAAGTTCTCTGTGAAAATCAATTGCAACATCGCTCGGGCCAAGAGCTTCAGTTATTCAGGAAGGGAGTAATCTATAAATACTGAGTGAAGATGCTGCTGGTTTTCAAAGGCTGCCTATGCTAGCAATATAAACAGGAAAAGAGTCTGAGTCTAAAGCCAGCATCCTGGCTTCTCTAAGTGTTCAGCGCATTTAACGGCATCTTGCCATTGCACTTCTGGATGACAAGCGTGCTGGGAAATCACACCCTTCTGTGCTGGCTGTTTCTGAAAACCAGGAGAAAAGAAAGGTGATGGCTGTCTGAAAAGGAGAAAAACAATAGGTGGTAGAAACATCATTATTTTCAGCTTTTTTCCTATTTCATGGAACTCATCTTCCTGAGGTATTGGTCTCCCCAAGAGAATAGAGCTGAGCATTTCATTCTCTTAAAATAGCAGATTTGTTGGGATTAATTTTCACACTGCCATTATAGATATCTCAGTAGCCAAAAATGTAGGGACACCTAATGTATATCCCAGTAAAGCTGGAAAAATATAATTTTCAGATATATTTGGCCTATGGAAGTGCTAAAACGTATTTCCTATTTATTCACACATTTCTTATTTGTTCTGGACACATCCCATCGGGAGCACTAGGAGTCACAAATATGTTTTGATACAGTTTTTCTGCCCAATTAAAAAAATGTTACTTTTGTAGAGCGAGGAAGGAGGGGGCTTAGGTAGCTTTATCTTTGGTTAAAAAACCTCCAAACTCAATATAAAATTTTAATGTGATTTTTATGTAACAAGGCTTATGTTGTTGAACAGATAAAACATAACAGGGCAAAATTCCTGTTAAAAGGATGAATGAGGCCTGAGCCTGTGTAACCAAGAGTAGAGTTAAACCCACTGGAAAATACATTTGATAAAAACTAAACAATAGCGGCAGGATTTGACCTAATTTTTAGATCAGATAATAAAGGGGTAGCTAAGACAAATTACTCTGAGCCCATATGCATAAAGCAGCCTCACTTATTATTTTCTCCAGTTTGGTGTTGCTGTAGCCTCACTGACTTCATGACATTAACCCAAGCTGTCCTTGAAGAAATACAGTAAGAATATAAGCCCTAACTCTGCTGCCTGATTTTGTATTCGTTGAAAATGTGTAAGAAAGTAGCAGTGTTTTCTCTTACCTGATCTTTTTTGGTGTAATGAATGTGAATATTCTTTTCCTTTATTTATTACCTAAAAGCACAATTAAAAAAAAAAAAAAATTAAAAAGCCCTGATGTAGTAAAGAACTGTGCTTGTTAATCTTTTGTATAATCTGATATTAGTTTCCTATGTACTTATCTAAAAGCCTTTTTTCCCCCCAGACGTTTCTTCAAAGGAATGTAGCTAATATATGCATGTCAGATACTGTATACTGATAAGATAAATGCAGTACAGAAAGTAGACTAGTTCACCTGGTGGTTTATCTCCACTTACAAGGAGTATGGAGTCATACGAAGAAGCAGATATTTAAAAAAAAACACCACGGATTCTTTACTGACACTTGGTTATCTCACCTTGTTGTACTGAGGCCCATGCTCTGCATTACGCTGCTGCAGTGCCTTTTCCCTCTCTTCACACCAGCAAAGCGTTAGAGCACATTGCAATAGATACGAATTTGGGTGGATGTCAAGATAAGGAGAACGAGCTGGGAAAGACACCATGTGACAGGTTTAATAGGAAGGTACGGCCAGGATATGCAGTATTGAAAAATAACCCAAAAATGTGTTTTGTGAACTTTGATAAGTGGATATGAGAGTTAGCAGAGATAGGACCTTTCTTGCATACCATTTCAGTTGCTACTAATCGATATCTGCTGCTTGTAGTTAATAAAGTGATAACTGAAGCAAGTGGTCTGGCACTGAGATTACTGAAGAGAGAATGGCAGATCACAGAAAGGGCAGGAGGGAAGTTAACAGAGTATTTGATATATTTGATATGACCACTCTGCTTTTGCTCCTGACAGGCGTGGTTCTGTACCGCTTCCCAAGTTAGCTGGCTTGACAGACTCCCAAACTCAAGGATGCGTTTGCAAATCAAATCACATTACTTCAGTGTTAGCATTACTTTTGTTTTAAAGGGAAACCCCTTTACTGAATTTATATGAATTTAATCCCTCAGTAGGACTCTTGAGAATATCCTACCTACACTGTCACACCTAAGAAATGATCATATTTTGGTAGAGTCTGCTTAGTGCCTGATTGTGAAACACAGTTGCAGTTAGGAAGTTAACAAAATTTTGTGTATATTTCAGTAGTGACCAGACTGCTGCCTGTCAGATTAGTTTATCAGAAGAATGACAACAACAAAATACCACATTTATAGGAAGTATTTTCTGTTTTAGTGATTTGGTGTGTTTTAAATTCAATTGCAATGTACACTTGATGTTTCCAGTGTCTTCTTTAGTACCTTTAGCGTGTCTGTCATCTAGAAAGACACCTGTTGAAGTAAGGTCATTTGAACTTTATGGTTAGATATATTTGAAAAAGAGTAACTTTAGATTCCATCTTCAATCACAAAATTAAACAGTGAATAAAATTAATTTTATAAGTTAGTTTGTAGATTAGGCATACCAAGAAAATTAAGAAATACCAAACTATGAAGTGAAAATATAAGAGGAAGAGAACAGTGCAATCAATGTACACCTGAGAACCCATCTGCTCAGTGAATTCTTGATAAAGTTTGCTTACCTGTATTTTTTATAGTTGTATCAATACTGAATGTGTTGAGTGGGTCGATCTTCATTATAAGCATTGGGCACATGGAAGTTGTATTGCAAAAAAGGTGTTCTGCCTTACCAGCAGCACCTGGCTGAATCCACTTGGAGCTGAAGAGAGAAGGGGAAAAAGATGTTTTTTCTGCATACATGCAGGCGCTGAGGCTCCAAGGAGTACCTCAGGTCATTGAGGTAGCAGCCTGTGCTGCCAAAACACATTGTGCACTTCCAAGAAGGCTGCCTCAGTTCCCATCAGCCGCTTGACTATGAAAGCTGATGTGGTTTTTCGGCTGTGTGGGATGGCAGCCCCAGGCCTCACTCCTGCTGGAGGGATATGGACCAGCTCAGCCCAAGCTGTGGGCTGCCAGTTGTCTTTGGAAAGGGGGAAGCTCCACCATTCCTGATGTTCCTCTACAGGCTGAAAGGGTGGCTGGGGCAGCTTGTGGTGTCATTACATTTGTCTTTAGGACTGGCTAGATGTGAAGCGGCCCCTCCAGAGAAGGAAGGAGTGGCACAGAGTTGTGTATGGAGCATAAAGACAGGGTTTCAAGGTGTCGCATTATTTCCTCTGTCCTCAGCTCCAGCTGTTGATGCTTGGGCTGGCTGAGAGCACAGCCCTGTCCAGCTGCTATTTAATCCTGTGAGCAGTGGTGCACTGAAGGAGGGCAGGAGGCTTTGATCAGCACTCCACAGGGCAAAGTGCCACACTTAAAATAGCAATTAATAGAGGTTTCAGGGGGGATCCCCTGAGTTACAGGCTGATGATACTCCTGTGGCTGTCTCAATGGAAATCTGGTTTAGTCTAATTAACATCAGAGTGCTGGAACCACACAAGGACAAAATGAAAAAGAAAAAAATAAATATTTTTGTAGCTAACCTTTCCATTACTTACCCACTGGCGTGATTGATCCCCACACAAAGGTCATAGAGTTTTCTGTGAACAGAAAAGAGATGGCAAAGTATGCCTAGTAGCACATGGTTTTTACATTTAGAAGTGCAATTCAGTCTCTAATGCCTTTATTTGCAGAAAAAGGTTGTCTTATAACACTACTTGCATCACAGAAAGTGATGGAAGAGGAACGGGTCAGTTTTACAGTATTAGTCATGTTTCCCTAAGTCAGCATCAGTCATCCAAGTTTGGGAATAAATGCAATTAGATGTGTTTTTGCAAGCATGTGGATCCTCTTTTGTTTTGCAGAACATCAGTGGCCGTTTCCCAGTCTTTTTTACACAGTTATTTTTCTGTTTGGCTATTTCTTATTAGACTAGGAAAAATTGAAACAGCATTGAACCTTACNGCTTTCTGGTTGGAGAGCTTTCTGAATAAAGCTGAAGCTGATCTACCAATCATCTGGATTGCGTCTGGCTTCACTGCTCCTGGCCGCGGCACCTTACCTTTTGAGAACACTCTCAATGGTAGGACATAGGCTTAAAGTGGAGAGCCTGGTACCTATTGATCCTCTAATAATGATTAAAATAATACCAAGCCATGTTCCCTTTTCAATTGCTTTTTTTTTTTTTTTTTTTGCTTAGGACCTGTTTGGTTTTATATGAATGTCTGTAAATATTCAGCCATATAAAGCAAGATATCTTCTAAATAGAAACATGTATTTCCTGTGAAGGTCTTTTTACATTCTTAAAGCCTCTGAAAGCACACACCGAACATACTTGTTTCAATGGCTATAGCTAATATGGTCTCTTTCAACTTCTACTATTCTCTGATTCTGTGTGAAAGTTGGATAGAAAATAATGTTGTTTCTCTTTTTGTGCTCTTAATACTTGCTCATTTTTTGAATTGTTTGTTGTAGAAGGAAGGTTGACAGTGAAGTTACTAGAAGCAGCACAGAGTCTTTAAGGTCTACCAAGGGCAGAAATCCATCTTTCCCTGACAGTAATGCTGCATTGTTCTCTTCGTTTCTGGTTTACATCTAATTCCTGGCTGACAAGTGTCCTTTTTCATGCTCATTCATTAGTCACCCTTGCATTAGCACTGCCTTGAAGGTGTCTGGTCTGCCTCTTATCACATTTCTCAGAAATGATAAAAGATATCCTTAAAGTTTTACCCACCCACCCATCACAGTAAAACCCAGAACAGCAAAGAGATAAAATACGTTTGAGTGCAAAAAAAGAACAGGGTCATTCTATGTTCTTTCTGAGAAGTTGACAGGTAGAAAAGGAAGTGGGGAAATGCCATGAGTTCCTGTAGAAACTAGTACCTTTAGCCGGCGAAAATGCAACTTCTGAGTATTTTGTAAGCTAAAAATGTATTAAACTTTAAAGGAAGTCATTTAGCAGTGCATCAAAATTAAGATCTAATGCTTCTCTCCCAAAAATCATAGTGATTCAGAAATAAAGCTAACAATATGGTGTACACTGAGATTCTGATTTCCCATTATACTATTTCAGTTTTATGCTTGTGGCAATTCTCTCATTTCAATACAGCTCTGAATGCAGCCATCTGTCCTTACCAGAGAGTGTTGTGCAGGAGTATTTCAGGAGTCTTGGAGAAAAATCTCATCTTAAGTATGCTGTAAATGTGCTGCAATACATGCCACAAGAGCCCCCTCTGAATTTACTAAGACTATATTTTAGTAAAGAAAATAGTCTGGTTCAAGGTGGCAGACCAGAATTTTAATTCTCCTTGGTTTCTTTTTATGAAGACAGCCCTGAAGGGGAAGTTAGGGGTCAAGGGAGATGCCTGCTAGGGGTGCATGCTGAATCCTGAGCCTGATGGTGACATCCTCACCTGCAGCTGGGTGAAATAAGTGAGAGAGATGGTGAGAAAAACAAGACAGACCCTTCGGCATTGCTGTCCATGTGGGCTCACTCTTCTTTGAAAGAGATGGGCTGTGGCAGCAATATTACCTCTATGAGGGGAGGAAGAGTATTGCTAATACAGACAATCAGGGATTATTTGATATTACCAAAATTATAATGGAAATGAGGTGCAACTGCCTTTCTCTTCTGTCTCTCCCTATAGAACGTGAGGATAGAGAAAGCTCTTTCTCAGCGTCACACTAACAGGGCTGCTGTGGACCCAAGGCTTTAATAATTCACTGCCTCTTCACAGACAAATAGGTCCTGACCCAGAATGGATCTAATGTTTTATCGTTTTGCTTTTTTGGCATATTTTCTGAAGATTGCTAAAACTTCTCTTTTCTTTCTTTTTTTTTTTTTTTTTTTTTTTTTTTTTTTTTTTTTTTTTTTTCTTTAATGGGATGCATTTTATTTCTCTTTTACCATTCTCTGGGAAAATGTAAAATGTATCCCTTCTGTCCTTGCTTGCAAGAAATTGTAACTTATGTGACACTTTGAAAAAATGAAAAATGTTATTGAAAATACTCTCCTTGGAAAAGATCCAAAGTCGTTCAGTAGACTAGCAAGCTCACCCACTTGTGGTCAACAATGTGAAGTTGCCATGATGACTATATTTGTTAAATGGCAAATTAATCTGAAGACTGAAGGGTTAGAAGGTCGTCGTTGTTCTCCACAGAAAGCATACTGCAAGGACCATAGGAAAAAAACCCTAGTCACTTCAAAACCCAGTGCTGTCCCAGGAGGGTGTTTCATGATACATGAGATGATGAAGTCGTTTGTCCGGGCCCTCTGCTTCTTCATCACTTAAAAAAACACCTTGTTAACTTGTTTGCCTGTTACAACCAGCAAACTTTATGCTTGGTTGGGTAAAACCTGCCCTGCACAGCTGACATCGGTAGCTATTTGTATGTGGCATGGCTGCGGCAGGAGGTGGTAGATAGTTCTGATGGGATAAAGCTGGGAACACAGGGGAAGGAGCCAACAGAATAGGGTATAAGAGCTCCCAATCTTGTAAACACACAATTACGTACTTTCATTTCCCCCCCCC
>VZTM01022505.1:258676-282856 GCA_013400555.1 Jacana jacana
AATATCATTTACTCATAGTATCTAATGGCTCCTTTGAGAACATTACTGTCTATTATGTCAAGACCCCAGCTTAGTGTATTTTTAGTTTCTGGATTATTGGCCCGCTTGAATCTAACAGTGCCGTTAAAGTGTCTGCACACAGGAAGGCTCTGCAGGCAATGGGGAGCCAGGGTCCCACAGGATTCATCTCACCTGCCACAGCTCCACTGCAGTGGTTCCCAGGGAAAAGGGGCAGTTCATACCTGGCAATTCCAGCTGTTGATAATAAAGTTATTAAAGTGGGATTTTTTTTTACTGTTATTACACATTTCTAGGCTAATGCTGTTTACTTTTATATACATCAAAATTTGAGGTTTTTTTTAAAGACAAGTGCTTTACGAGGGATGTGATTACTGTGCATACGAGGCTCTGGAGAACTTCAGAGTTCTATTAATGTTTCAGGAAGGTAGGTGGGACAGTAAATCAATGTGTCAAGGAAAAATCTCAGATTATTATCTATCTAATCTGCCTTTACTGTCTTCATCCCTCCATATCTGAACACCTAAAAGCTATTATTAATGTGCTATTTATTACTGTTCTTGTATGCTACTATTACCGGCACAGGAACTTTCTCATTTGTTCTCAGCCATGATATTAGAGCACAATACATCTGCTATAATTGTCTGCACCATACATGTACATGTACCTGCTAGATGTGTGAAGGTGTACCTCATGTGGAGGTAGTTTTTTTTTCCTTTGGAAACCAGCAGTAATCTGATCATATGGGTACTGATAGCAATATTTGCTAATTTAAAGCAAACTGCATTGATCTGATGTTGTGTGTGCCCAGGATACCTATCAAGCCTGGAGGATGCAAAAGGAGCCTGGGCCACATGAAGAATGTTACATCCCGTGAAACACAGTAGCTCCTGAAAGAGCTGTTCATCTCTATGTTTACCATGCAAAAGTACAGCAAGCCAAAATTCAACATTGTGTCCTTGGAGGCAGGGCACATCAAGGGTTTTGGATTTACTCAAATTGAGCTGTACAATCCAAACGTCCCCTGGTTAGCCTGTCAGAGAGGGTGGGATGAAGCTGGTGGACTGGTGATGCTGGAGCTAGCAATGCAGTGGGAGCTACTCACAAATGTTGGAGACTGACCTGATCTGGTCAATTGTCTTGCTTTGGTCATTCTCACATGAATGAGCCTCATTGGCCTGGAATAGCTCCAGTGTGACAAGGATGCTGACAGGCAGAGTCTGGTGAAGGTTGGGATGTCACCCTAAGAAATGATTGCTTCCAGATGTTTGCTCCTCCTCTTTGCCTTAAGTTACCCAGCATTGTAAGTTAAAGCCTGCTTCATCAACAACTGAGAATTTTGTAGTGAGGTAGATCTGACATCGGCATGTGCTTCCTTTTGACAGAGGGTAATCCCTGAGCAAGCAGAGAGCTGGAGGCAGTAATTTCTTATATTGCCACAGTAGGAGCTGCCAAAGTTTATCTTTCTGTGCCTTAAATTGTGGTGATAAATCCTGTCTCATCAGAGGGGCTCTCAGCTTCCCTGCCCTGGGTGTCAGAGGGAGCAGGAATGCCAGAGGTTGGGAGGACGTGGGATTTGGGGTCACTCCTCTTGTGCCTGCAGTGCAGGGGCAAAAAATTCACTAGGGAAATGCATGGGTTTAAGGATGTTAGAAGTTTACCATGTTATGAGCTTAAGTTAAAATCAGTATCTCCAGCTATGACAGAGCTTTTCCATGGGACAATTAGACTGACATTTAATTCCAGGTAGTTGAACAAACACATTTTCCTGATATAGGCTAAGAGACAATGGTCTCATGCTATCTGAAGGTGAGTTGCAGAGGAGCTGATTTTAATGGCAAAAACTCATCTCTTTTTCCATTTGTGCATTTGCCTGCCCCGAGTTTTGCCTTTTGGTAGTGTTGATGCAATTCCTGCTGGGGACAACTGTAAATCAGATCTTGGAGGTAATCTAGATGAAAAATAACTCCTTGGATGGCTTATTTGTAAACTGGTTCAATTCAGTGATCTGTCTTCTAGCACAGCTGCAGGTTATGGCTTCAAAATATGAAATATTTGTCTTTTAAGTTGTTCCCATATGACTTATTTCCAATATGACACAAGTGTTTGTGCAACCTTGCTGTGAGCTGGCGTACAGAACTGGTCTGACTTCAGAACAAAGAGTAATATAGAAATAACTTTTTTTGCAAGTTTTTTTTTTTTTAAGTCAGACCAGCTCTCTCATACAACCTCGAACACGACCCTGTATCCATTTGCAGCAGGAACTGGCAGCAGGGAGAAATATCCCCAGTCACTACTGGGGCCGAATTCTCAGTTCTCCAAGACCCCATCCTCCCTATCACAAAGGAGAGGGGGGCAGTCCATGGCAAGCCAGTGGTGAGGAGGGAACTTCTCAAGTCCATTCTACCATGAACACAAAGATATTACAGAAGCGTACAAAAAAGCCAGAGTTCACAGCTGTCTTATACAATGAAGTGGTCCAGAATTTGGAGACAGATTTGATGTCCTCTCTGCCTGCCACATTTCTGAGCTGCTGTGCTGGGATGCAAGTACAGTTCAGCTCCAGATTATGATTCTGATTATTATTATCTATTTAGTGGTACAGGGGTAGTGAGAAAGTGAAGACAAATAACCTAAAGCTGTAAAGTTAGTGCTTAGAAACTAAAAGTATATCAAATCACAGCATGAACGCTTACATCCAGGAGTTTAAGGCTTACTTTTACAGGTTTATTTAATTTTCCATAACTTTCTTTAGTACTTCAATGGCATAGTTTACCAAACATAAATTACCTAAAGAAGGGGACTTGTTTCACTTTTTGTTGTGTGTCTGCACGTGAGCTTCCATAGTGAGGCCTTGGATCCTCACTGGGTTCACATACTCTACCATAAGATAAATAATAAATCTACAATGAAACCTTTTACAGATTAATGTTGGAATGAAAACATGTCGCAGTCTTTTTTAAGTGCTTCCATTTCCAGGGAGCAGAAATGCTATTTTCTCTGTTTAGAAAGATCTCTCACATTTATGCAGTATGGCAATCAAATATAATTTATTCAACCAGCTATCAGTACTACTAATTATTTTTCTTCTGTTTCTCCCTCCCTAGATCTCCGGAAAACCTTTGAGCAGGAGCCCTTGGGGAAAGAAGTGTCCCTGGAGCAAGAGGTCCTGCTGCAGTGCCGTCCCCCTGAAGGCATCCCAGTAGCTGAGGTGAGCAGCAACAGCAGTGTCCTGGCCCTTGGACATCCAAACTAAGGCCTGATCAGTGATGCAGTGAGTTAAGGCATGGCATGATGAATGGGTGGTAATGGAGAGCTGACTGACAACTGCTGGTAGACAAGATTGATTGGGAACTGATTAATGGCTTTGGGTTATTGTGCTTTCCTGGGCAGAGCTGCAGGCTGTTTGGTTTCAGTTTTTTTCTTCCCTTTCAAAAAATCACAGTTATATCTGGCCTCCCAAGAACACATAGCGGCGGAGCATATTAATATGAGCCTACTATCTTTCCTTTCCTTTTAAAGCAAAAAAAAAAAAAAAAAGCTTATTCTGAGGGGCACTTTTCAAGTTCAGTATAAAAATATTTTAATTTGCCAGATTATATTTCCCTCACATTTGTGCCCATGCCTGTGCGTGCACCAGCCGACCAGCTTGGCACAAGAGGATTTACCGTGTTCCCGTGCAGGCTCACAGGTGAAGCAGCACGTGCTGGGGACAAGTAGGGTGTATGTCTGCCTAACAATCCATTTTCAGGGGCTTATCTGTTTTTCATGCTGGCATTTAAGTAAACCCAGGGTGGCACGAGCGAGCCTACACTCCAGCAGAATCTGTGCCCACCAACAGCAGCGGGTATCCCTGTGACCAGGAGCTTGCCTAAGTGCAGTGGTGACTCCAGCTTTAGACTCACTGCTCATGGGAGGGGGTTTATTGAGTCACAGGGGGGCCCTGAAACCCTAAATCCGCTGCGGCTGTTGAGAGAAAAATTGATTGTTAATGACGGTAATTCCCCTATCTGAATTCTCCTCGGTTTTCCTCTGCCACGTGCAGAAGAAACTGTTGCCAATTTGCATTAGGATAAGTTAGACTGTCATGGCTAAGTAGCAAAGTGGTTGTCACTCAGCGCTGATGGCTGATTTCTCAGGAGATGAAGCTTAAAGTGTTACGTCCCCATCTAACCCGAGTTTAGATTCAATAAGAATTGCAGAAACGTGTCCATGAACATCAGAAGGAATAATTAGCATGGAAGATTTTTCCCATTTTTTTTTCCTGTAGGCTGTTTTCTTTCTCTGTTCAGATCCCCTAAAACTGTATTTAGGTCTGCCAAGCCAGCTTGCTGACAACTCTAATATTAATCAGTTGACTTTCCTTAGGAATTTAACAGCAATTTTCTTTTATTTTCCTCTCTGATGCTTCTTTGCATCAAATCAACCTGACGAGTGTTTTCAACAGGATATGTCGTTCTGAAGGTGCAGGGTAATAATGGAGAACTTCATTACCTTTGCTAGAAATGGAGATTGATGGTGATGGGTAGTTTGTTTGAATGCAATGCTACAAGCACCTCTGCAATTTCAGCAGTGAGTCTGGTTATTCCCTCAGAAAGGTCTGTAACGCCCAGTTGGGTGTCTGGGACCCAAACAGCATGATTTAACATGATGCGTGGAAGTGATCTCTGAAAAGATCCTCTGTGAGCTGCTCTCATAATGATTGCACTTTTTCCTGCCTTCTAGTATCCTGGCTTACTCTTTCAATAGCTGAGATTCATGACTGTACATTAACTGGCTCTGAATCTTATTTGTACCATGGTCAGGGCAGACACCAATTAACACTTGGCAGGCTCAGAAATTGTATACTCCCCATCTGACATTCAAAAGAACCATTCTCAATGTTGGTTTTTTTTTTTTCTTCTCCTGACTTTTGAAGTCAGAAGGAGATCAAACACCCAGATTGGACAGCCGCCTAATACAGCCTCTTTGTAGATTCTTTCCAGCACTATTAAAAGAACAAAGACCTGAACACTAATGAATATGAATACCTTAATGTGACACTTTATTACAGCCACTTGCTGAAGCTGGTAAGATAAATTTAAAAAAATGGAAAGATGAAAGGTAACTTGGTGGGTTGAAGGATTACATGATTATTTTAATTTAGAGATGAATGGGTTCTTTGTTTAAGACTTCGTTTATTTGTTCAGAGAAGTTTCTGATACACTGGTGCAGGTAACTAAGTAAGAGAGAACTTGGGAGAAGGCAGTTAGTAGGCTGAGCTTTTTTTCCCTCTTGTTGAAAGACTGCTTTGATTCTGAGGAGGCAACGCATCTGCTGCAGCTGAGAGTAGCATTTCCAAATGCTTTGGTGAGCATATACCTCAAACCCTTCCCACTCTGGCCATTGTGTTTTGTTTTGGTTTTGTTCTTTTTACTGTTTCTTGCCCTCTGAAGTAGTCACTGACTTTAACTCCAGAACAGGAATAAAAGCTTACAAAATACAGATGCAGTGTAATTTAACGCTGAAGTCCAGAGTCAGGGAGTTTTCCCTTTGCTTTTTCTCTTTATTTTATTCTCCACCTTCAAGAGAAGGGCAAAGAATTCTTTTTTTTTGTCCCTGGTATTTCAAAGTGGTGTGAACAACCATGCTCAGGGATAGATTCTGTCCTCTGTTCATTAGCTGGGGAATTTAGTCTTATAATTCCCAGGCTATTTCATTGCAATTAACTGTGTCAAGCTCTTATGGATCAATGGTAGAGCAGATCTTACTATTATTGAAAAGCTGAGCCACATAGCAGCATAAAACTGCTCCAGAGGGCAAGAAACGAGCAGGCAAAGCTTTTATAGCAGCACTTACCAGTCCCTCAGATCCACTAGGACCTGATGAACATTAAAACAGGCTCAGATCACAGCCGCTTAAAAAAAAGCCCAAAATCCAAATAGAAGAAAGTGTGCTAAAATACACCAGTCTCATGGCCTGAGGTCAGATCCAAGTACATCTTGCTTGTTCACTTGGGACCAAGTAAGGAACCAAAGGTTTGCTTAATCACTGGGAAAACCAGATCAGCTTCTCTGTGGGCATGTGCCTTTGCCCACCAGCCCAAACCAATGTCCATGCCAGCTGCACATTAGTATGCCTCATCACTCGCAGTTTTATAGCCAATATGAAGCTGAACCTACCTACAAGTTCTGAAACACCCAGGTATATGCTTTGTCTTTTACTGTATGTGTCCCAGGGAAGCAGTAGAAGGTCCAGCGCAGGTGCTGTCACACTGAGGTTTCTGCACATAGCTGAGGGGTGAAGGGGCAAACTCACTTGTTTCTGCTGTGAAAAAAGGAAAAAAAGGAATTGACATTAAACCAAACAACACTCTACCCTAGCTCCATGCTTTCTTGCCTTCTGCTTTTCTTCAATGGGAAGGAATAGGATAAGACAGTGAGATAAGCATTCTGACCTGCCAGAGTTGGCAGGAGCTACTGGTGCTCAGCGGAGATCAGACAGTTCCCTGCTGTTATCAGAAACGTCATTTTCAATTCCACTCTCTTCTGCATGTGCATTTTTTCAAGCCTAACCTGAGAAGGCAGGAAGGGTCCCAATCTGCAATGCTCCAACAGTAATGGCAGTTATTAGCAATTAACCCCTTAACTCATTTAATTTGTTCTTTGAAAGATGCCAGCCTTGTATTGCATGTGGTAAAATACAGTTAGAGACACTGAGTCACACCAAATTAGCTCATTTTGATAGGTTATAGATCAAAACATCAATGAGATGTAAGATTGGTTAATATGCCATAAACTGCCAGATGAACTTTTGCATTGAAATATGTGATTTGTGGCACCTTTAATGGGGGAATAGTTGCTTCTTTAGTGGTAATTGAGGTGTTTCACATAGTAGTTTAATTACAAAACAGGGTACAACACACAGATTGGTGACCCAGTTGGGTTTGAAACTGGACAAGATATTTACCTACATTCATGGCTTTAATTAGGAACTAAAGCAAGGGGAAAAGCATCCCTAAGAGGCAGAAAAGAGTGTTTTGCTGAGTCAAGATGTCTGTGATGCGGATTTTATTCAGCTGCTCTTGCCTGGGCAAAAGCTGATGGAAGCTGGGGACTTCTCCAAATAGACATCAGGTGGCTGCTCCATCTAATTGATTATTAATAAAACCACTGTTTGCTTTGTTTCATGAGAGCCACTTATGTTTTGCAGCAATTTTCTCTTAATTGGGAGTTTATGTGTATGAGTTTCCATGCAGGTGTGTGTCACTGAGGCAGTAGTTTATAATCCCAGCAGGAAAGTAGGCTCTAGGAGAGGGGAGTGGGAGAGGTTTGTGGCCATAAATACTGATTAGCTGGGAAGTGACATTGTCTTTTGCAGTTCCTTGCAACATAGAGCAGAGCTGTCTTTGGCTGGCAACAGGGGAAAGAGGGAGACAGGCATGCATGCAGAAGGAGCACAGTCTAAGAAGAATGAGGAGCACTTGTGAGAGCCATTTGGTACAGTCTGGCAATGCAGGCTTGTCCTTCTCCAGAAGAATAAAGCTTCCTGTAATTGTCAGTATCTGGTCCCGTACATTTTTCTTTTTTACGTACTTTTTATACCCCAGTCTAACAGTTGCTGGTCAGGGCACTCTTTTGGGAAGTGAGAGAGGTAGGTTACAACCCTCTGCTTGAAAACAGGCTTGGGTTTGGAACTCGTGCTTCCCTGGGAAATATGCTGATACTACCTTATTAGGTGGCCTTTTTTTTATATTTCCTACCTGTTTGTTTCCACAAACAAGTGGAAGGAGGGGAAAAAAAAGTGAAGGAACCCACGTGCATCACTTCTTGCAGGACTGAGGTTTTTTTTGAAACCTGAACTTTCTATGGGATCTAACCCTATATTTCTCCTTTCCAGAGACATTCTGTTGATGCTGATGCTAAGTGAGGGCAGAGCGTGCTTCTAAGTGAATCTGCATGATGGGCACAGGCAAGGATGATCTGTGGGACTGGAGAATAGTCAGGTTTCTAGTTCCTCCATAAAATACTACAACAGGAGGTGTTGTACATTCACCCTGGTAGCTTACCCTCTCTACAGCTTGCATGTGGCAGAGATGGTTCTGGGATGCTGATTTAGCTAACATAAACTACCTCTCCTCTTCATGATATGCTTGATGTACATGATGAGCAGCATTTTAGCTTATGAATATTTTTGGAAGATGTGCTGTGTGGGAGATGTGGAGCTTTTTGCTGCATTTTTTTATGAGCTAGATGAGCATACCTCCCAGCTTTCCCCTTAGAGAAGACAGCTTCTCATCCTGCAAGTATTATTCATTTAGCCTACAAGATTAGTCCATCAAGTCCCACTTTGACACCAACTGATTCTTGTTTTCCATAGCCAACAGGCCTCATAGTGCCTGAAGTGCAAGAGTTATCTCTGACAGGGGTTTGCAGAGCCCCTAGTTCTTACCAGCACCCTCAAGCACCTGGCCATTGCATTTGCCTTGGCCACTTCCTCTGGCATTAACTTCTTCAGGTGCAGTGTTCACCTTAGGTTTGAAGAATTTCAATGCTCCCATGTTTTAATGGAGGGGTTTCCAAAATGTCTGCAAAATGCTTGACAGCTGCCACTTAAAAGTCGTCTGATCAGACTTTGCTGGATTTTTCTCAGGAGTTTCCATGTGCTTTTAGAACTAGTGCTTTTCTTCACTGAAAAGTGTAACGGGACAAAATCCTGCATGCTTTAGAACTGGTAGGAGAAGCTGTCCATACGGCAGTGGCAGTAGGCACAATGCCAGTTTCATGGAAAACAGGAAAGAGGCCATCCTTAAGGAATGCAGCCACCACCCAACATCCTGTTCCCTTATTGAACTTAATGATCCTGAAAAGCATATAGTTCTGTCCTGTGGTGAAAGAGGCTACCGATTCATCCATCATCCATCCATCCATCCCAGACTTCATGTTGAGGGCCAACCCATTTAAAGCTGTCAAACAAACCCCTCCCATTGCTTTGGGTACTGGGGAGTCCACATGCCCAAGTGGTGCTAAGAATTTCAACCAGCACATGGGACCTCAATTCTGAACCTCTCTTTCAAGCAGGAAAGAGAGCCCAACAATTCCTGATGGCTACATGGCGGCCACTGTTTTTCAGTTATTGATGCTGTGGTCTGTGTTTGAATTTGAGGCTCTATGAAACAAGTTCTCCATCTGCTACTACCTGAACCATGCAGTACACCTTGGCCTGTGAAGTTTCTTCTGTAAGGCTTTGCTTCCCCATTGTTCATAAAGTGAAGCTGTAATATGGCTGGAGACATCCAGCAGCTGTACGTTCACCCTGTGTAGATATTAGTACTAAGCAGAAAGCTAGCTGGATTTCTGTGCAATTAAGGGAGTGTTTCCACAGCAGGAACACAAATTTCCCTTCTTGGCAGCAGAAGCACAGTAGCAACAACTGAACAAAATGTCATGGTGGTTTACATTTGCTGTCTCATTCTCAAGATGTGTTTTGCAGTCACTCATAGCTGTAGTTTCATTCTCTTTGGAGACCACTCTTTCTCTCCTTGCACTCTCTTTTTCTTTTTTTTAAATCTTAAACAGGTAAAAAAAATCTATTTCCATCAAGTAGTGTGCAGAGGACATCCTCTTCAGCAGGCAGTTGCTGGGATTAAAGTGTATTTGAAAGTGTATTAAAGTGGATTTGAAACCAAATCCAAAAATCAAATAACATTCTTGAAAGAGGCACTCAAGTCTCAAGGTACCTGAAATAGCTGCTGGCTCAACAGCCCATATGAAAACCACTAAAATTTTCTCAGTCTCACTTGGGCATCTTGTACTGTGTCCAAATCAGTAATTAGCTTCACAGACATTTCATTCTTACCAGCAGGTGTCTGTGTGGCCTTACCATAAATATAGTATAGGGGGCATGTCTGTTGTTATGATTCGGGTGAAGTGAGGGAGCTGTGATTTCCCTGTGGCTGTTGGAGGTGATGTGAGCTCAGCAGGGACTGCAGCAAGGTGAGTGGTGCCACCATGACTAGCTGGTATGGCTGTAGAGCACACCAGCAGTAACACCAGCATGGTTGGGAAACCAGATGGAAAGTGATCCTGCTTTGTTGGCCAGGCACAGGGAAGCCAGGTGTAAAAATGGTCTTGCCTCCCAGAATCCTAAATGACTTCTTATTGAGGCAAATCTCTCACAGCTCCCAGCTGTTTCCATCTTCTTTCTTCTGGAGAATTGCACTTGGGCACCGGCGGGCTTTGCCTCTGTCTTGAGGAGTGTTTTTGGCAGGTGCTCTTCACTCTGAAGATGACTCTAGGGCAGGTTGGTGCAGAGGAGGCAATTAGAGACCCGGATCCAGAACTCACACCCTGCTGACTTACTTCTTGAGATTGCAAGAGGTGTAGGGAATAACTTGTATGACCAGGAGGGGAGGATCTAGAGAGCTCATATCCCTTTTCCATTTTTGGTTTTTTTTGGAGTAAATGTGCTTCTGCTCTAGTTTCAAAAACAGTCACATATATTCAAGTGTGCCAAGAGAGTTAAGTGTCTAGTAATGTTAGTGACTTGGTATGGCTAAAATCATGTCAGCAATTATCTTCCGTAATAGGTTTTCCTGCATATGTATTCACTTGTGTGATTTATGTTCCCTGTGTTCATTTAGTCTGCACAGAAGCCTGGCACAGCTTTGTGAGTCTTGGTATCTGTGTGTGCTGCTTTATTTCAGGCTGCTGCTGGAAATGTCCTGCAGCTCGAAGATATAGCTGGGACAGTGATTGTGAGTTTTCTTTTCTTGTTGATGGTCGTGCTTTTCATGTTGGGTGGCGTGTGGCAGGTTCCCTCTGTTAATTAGAACAAATGTGCCAATTATGTTAATGTATCTCCCGATACCAATCAGTGAATAATTAGAGACAACACATCTGTCTCTCACTGGGGAGCAGGATGACAGAAAAGATGCTATGAGGTACGTTGCTCTGAATTCCAGCCGCCTTGGATCCTTCACTTCCTCAGCTGGCCATGGGGATGGCTTAGTCTCATGGCAGGCTTGCCAGCATGTTAGCAGCACTGGATGTGTAGATGCAGCACAGCTGGCAGGAGCTATGTGCCTCACTGATCTGCAAATTACATCCAGAAGACTAAGGAGCTCTGGCCAAAAACTAGCTGACTTTGGGTGTGCTCTAACTTCTCAGCATCCACAATCATGGTTAGTCAGGATTTTATTCACTGTTTTAACACCTTTAGAGGGGCCTTCTCTTTCTAGTCAGTTTGCAAACATATATAACATATTCAACATGCAACATAAAACAAAAATACATTCTTGAGTAGAAAACTGAAAAACAGAAACAGGGATTTTATGCTTGCTTTGTTCTGGGGGCTGGTATGTAAAAAAACACATTTGCATGTCATTGTAATATTCCATAGCTGTCATCCCCACGATGCAACAGTTACTCCATCCTTCATGGCTGTATTGTTGCCAATTAAATTATTTCTGTTACAATAAGGAAAAGCTGATGCCCAGGCTTTTCCTGCATATATGCACAGCCATCCATACTTTTATGAATAACAGTTGGAGGGATGTGCCTGATTTGGTTGAATAAATAGATCTAAGTGCCTGTTCAAAAGTTCTTGTGACTATAGCCAGTAAATATACATCCTCAATATTTAGGCAAAATTAAACATCTACTTTAGAAACATATTCTCCAGAGAGTTCAAAAATGGAGCCGTGAGGGTGTGATTTCATATGACTCTGAAGACAGGCATCTTGTGCACTTTGAAATGCCCAGGGATATCCTTCTGTCCCTCTGTCCATTTGCCCAGAGGGGTGCATGTCTCTGGCATGTAAATGTCCAGTGCCTCATCTGCCAGCCTGGTTGGGAGCATGGTGGTTTCCCCAGGGCACCAGTCACCATTATTCAGGCAGCAGAATTAAATTCAGGATAGGTTTCTGCATTGACTGGATTAACAGCCTACTTCAGCAAGGGGGCTGTGCCTCAGGGAATGACATGGCATCAAAAGAAATCATTGCTTTTAAGTTCTGTAATAACAGTTTGCATACTTGTCATTCATAAATCACACTGTCTTGTTCCACTTTTTTCTCTTTTGTACTTGGCACCTGTTCTCTTCCTACTTCTGTGACAGAACACCCCTGCTCCCACCTATTCTAGTTACCTCAAAAAACCAAATTTGAGGCTTTGAGGTGCTGAACACTGCTGTTGCCCGCACCAGAAAAAAAAAATGAGGCCATTAATAACTGAAAATAAGTATCAACAGAATTCTCTTTTGCATGTTTTAGTGTGTTTAATCAGTTACTGTTTCTGCAAGGACTGAGGGAGGAAACACATCCACTACAAGGGTGCACTCTTTTTTGTGTTGCTTGACTAATGACTAAAACATATATGAGAAGAGCCTCTGTCTCTTGTCAAATCTTCGATCAGTTCCTCCATTCAGAATTGGTGATGTTACTGTTTACTATATGAACAGACTCATGAGGTCGTAAAAACCTGTATGCCAGAAGATAACTGAATTAGATACAACAAAGAGGTAACTTGTAAGAGAGTCGTGCAAGTTAGACATGCACATACAGTACCGATGTATTGGCAAAAGAGATTGTTCAGGAAAAAAGACATCCTGGTTTTCTATAAACTTAATGTTTTATTTCTAGAAAATGCTCTGGGCCATTAAGTGAAAAGGATCTTTTTCTCAGAGATTTAGTGAAGAGCCAGAGGCACCATACTGAATTATGCAGAGTATCTTTTTTCCTGATACTGGCAACTCCTGTTTTCATATCAGCTTCAGTGTTTTTGCACGGATGAAAGGAAATTTAAGGCTCATAGCTTTAATTTTGTCTAATCAGCTGAGACCCAAACTGAGTACGTGTGTGTGTTTTTGTGGAGGGAAAGTGTTGCAAAGTACTGGAAGAACCACATGCTTGAGCACAGAGCCCTGCCTAGTGCCAAGGTCTGCTAGTGTATGTGCTTGGATGGGTGTACCAGAAACATTTTGAACTGAGACTTAGACCATGGGATGACTGTAGTCCTGTCCTCACTGATATCTTGATGTCCTCAACGTGCAGAGCACAGGAAAAGTACAGCTGGTTTTAAAGGAGTTACACAGCTGGGGCAGTGTGTGTATCACCTCTTAAAGTCCTGACACAGGTTTGTGCTCCATCACAGAAGTACATACTGCTGTTAAAAGCCAAGAAAGATGTTTTGTTTCTGTGAGAGGCGGGGGTTAAGTGGCAGCCTACCACTGGAGGAGAGGCAGGCTCCTGACTTGTTTTAGTCTGGGATACATGCGGATTTGATCTGCAAGTGAGGAAGGAGCTGAGTATTGTCATTGACTGAAAAGGAATCTGTCTCTCTTGATTAGAGCCGGCACCTATTAGCATTGATGAAGGAAGGAAGAACAATTTTAGTCATCATGCAAAGGAAAACCAGGTTATTGTCTAAGAGCTATTGTCTATTGACTTCTATGGTAAAACATGAATGCTGTAGTGACAGAGGCACAGCTTCCAAAGTTTTCTTTTTTTCTTCCTCCCCAGTTCCTTGCAGATGTATATGTCCATTTCCGTAGCCCTTTCTGCACCGCTGGTTTTAAGCTATAAAGTATCTATATTTGTGAGGCTACCACATACTGCAGCGATCTGCTGTGGGAGAGGATTCAAATCAAACCTTCTTTGGGGGTGTTGTGGTTTCAGCCAAAATTACCAAAATCAGACTGACAGATGGCCCTTCCTCCCCACAAGAAAAAGCGAGAGGAAGAGGATAAGGAGATTTATGAGTTCAGAATGAACTAAACTACTTTAATGAAGTATTAATGCTAAAATTAATACAAAAACAAAAGGAAGATTCCAGATCTGGAGTCAGGAATCCTCAGATCAGGCTCAAAGGCAGATGAACAGACAGGGTCCTCCTCAGGCATTGGCCATTGAAGATACAGAAGTTGACCCTTTGATCCCTTGCCTTTTATACTGAGCATGATGCGGATGGGATGGAATACCCCAATTGGTCAATTTTGGGTAGGACCTGTCCTGTCCGCTCCTCCCTACAGGTGTGACCCCCTCTACGTTTTTTTCTGCTTCTGACCCTCCAACAGGGCAAATAACAAAACTACCTGACCTTGGTTGCTCTAGCAATAAGTATAAGCAAGGGCCTCTCTGCATACAATAGTATAATCAGGTCTTATCACTGTGAGAGTGAGCAGTTTCTGAACAACGTGTTGTTAATTTCAGACTTCAGTAAGTTAGAAGAGGCCCAGCTAAAAAACTAAAACTGTAAAACAGAAAATTGGTTCTGTTTTACCTCAAACCAGGACAGAGGGAGTGGCTTTACATTTGCTAAGGTGTACATCTTTGGAAGCCACTCACACCTGATGCACATCCACCCAAACTGGGGTATGGGAACTGGAACTGCTTTAAGTAGGACTAAAGGTAGGGAGTTGGCAGTGGGCACCTTGAATCCAGCCAAGCCCACGTCCACCAGCGCTGGCCTTGCAGCACTGGACTGGCTCTCCTCTCTCTGGGATCATAGAATAGAATCATAGAATCATTTAGGTTGGAAAGATCCTTGGGATCCAACCATCAGCCCTACTCTACAAAGTCTCCCCTACGCAATATCCCCCAACACCACATTTAAATGGCTCTTGAACACATTCAGGGATGGTGACTCAACCACCTCCCTGGGCAGCCAATTCCAGTGACTGACTACTTTTTCTGTGAAGAATTCTTTCCTAATGTTCAGCCTAAACCTACCCTGCTGCATCTTGCAGCCATTCCCTCTTGTTCTATGACTAATTACCCGTGATAAGAGGCCAGCACTAACCTCTCAACAATGTCTTTTCAAGTAGTTGTAGAGAGCAATGAGGTTTCCCCTCAGCCTCCTCTTCCTCAGACTAAACAGTAAGCCCTCTGTATTTAACACAGGGAGAGGCCATTTGTTTCTCCCCATGACTTGGGACAGTCCGTACAGCTGTCTGGGGTTGGGGAAGCAGGTTCTATGTTGATCTGGGGATGTGTCAATCCTCGTGCAGTTTCTAAAATGTCTTTGGAAAAGTGGATTCTTGGCAGTTAGCGCCTTGTGAGTCCAGTGGGTTGATGGTGTTAATGTTTTCCTTCCTTTAATTAAATCCTGGGCACAAGCTGAAGCGATCCAGTGACATGAACACCCAGCTTTGATCTATCCAGGGCCCCAGTTCTGTCCTTCAGAGCACGCTCAGTTCAAATGAAAACAAGCTACTAGATTTGCAGCCAAATTATATTAGGGTGGCTCACAGCAGTCAGCTGGGATATAATAGGGTGTTTCTTTAGGAAGGCAATAAAGAGAACATTGTCTAGATTAAAAATCACATATGAAAATATTTTTCTGTGTAACCAAGGAAATTACACTGTATTAAAATAAAATATAACTTACATAAAGAGAAGGGAAAAATAAGCACTGATGTGCTTTGTGATTCCCTATTTCCGTGGTAACTGTCTCTAGTTTGTTTAATCGTGATTGCAGAAGAACAATAACATACATGTGTATGTGAGCACATCTATACTTAAAAACACTGGCATGTTTTTAATTTGTTAGTGTGACCTACTCCAGTATAGGGCCTCATTTGTTAGACCCAGAGCAGGTACATGAGAGGTTACTGCATTATTAACTAATTAGAAAGGATGTATAAAAGAATGGGTCATATCTCCACCATTTTAAGGTTCCTGATGTTGTAAGGGAATTTTCTGTTTGTAGATACAATCCTAAGGTGTCACCCATCCCTTATCTCTTGCCTTGGACCCTGAAAGCATGGATCAGCTACTTTTCTCTGTACAATAGCTTACAGCCTTTGAAAATGTGTTGATATTTTCAAGGCAGGATGGGTGGGAGGGAACAGGATCTGAAGGAACGGAAAGTGTGGAGGGTGTTCTCCTGTGTTTCTGCTGTGGTGTTTTATTTCAATTGGCAGCGTGCATCAGATGAGTCCTTCATGATGTGCCTTAACTCCTAGCACTTTATGGAATGAGCAATGTAACCAGAAGTACTGTGTCCATTGTGGTGTGACCTGATGCTGACTCACTGCCTCTCTTCTGACCCTTTGAAACCCCAAGGTGGAGTGGTTGAAGAATGAAGAGGTGATCGATCCTGTGGAAGACAGAAATTTTTACATCACCATCGATCACAACCTGATCATCAAGCAAGCCCGGCTTTCTGACACAGCCAATTATACTTGTGTCGCCAAAAACATTGTGGCCAAAAGGAAAAGCACCACGGCAACTGTGATTGTCTATGGTAAGTTATGCATTGTCCTTCTGCATGTGGATGGACATGCACTCAAAGCTAGTGGTGGGACAGGAGGGGGATGCAAAATGCCTGTATGTAACACTGCACACAAGCATTCAGTGTCCAGGCTTATAGCCAAATGCAGGGACTGCACTCAGTGTTCATTTCTGAAAATACTCAGAAGTACAGGTCTGATGGCTTGGCTTATTGGTGACAGAAAACAGTGTTAAAGGAGGAACGGGCACCTACACAAACAGCTGGTGGCCTCACTGAAGAGAAGGTAGCTGCTCCTCTTGCCATAACACGCACTGGCTGGATGCAGCAAAGACCCCTGAGGGTGCTTCCTTCAGCAGGAGCATCCAAGACATTGTTTCTGTCAATGCATTTCACATTCTTAGTGACATATTTCAAAAATAAGAATAAAATCAAAAGGAAGTTTATGGTTCCAGATACTGAAAGAGTGTCAGAGCTCAGCAGAATTGTCCAGCTTCTTCCATCCCTTTAAATAAGCTTTTATTTATTTATTTTTTTAATTTAAATCCCGTTAAATTTTTGGTGTCTACTACCAAAAAGCACTCTGATGTCCAGGGCAAAGTAGCAAAGCACTCTGGGGCTGCAGTTCATAGGCATACAACCTACCCTACAAATAAACATCAGAGGAATACAAGCCATGGGATAACATTATTCTGTGTCTGCATCCACAGTCCTGATCTGGTATTGAGGTTGGCTGTGCTTTGGCTGGGGAAGGGCCAGACCAGATGCCCTCCTGGGGTTTCTTCCAGGCTGTATTATCCTGCAGCTCTGCTGCACCAGTCCAAGCCATTGCCCCTGCAAAGTTACTTCCCCAGTGTGTCTGAGACAGGGGTATCCATCAGAACAAAACCTGCTCTGACAATGTGCCAGCTGACTGTCCTGGTGTTCCTTACAATGAGCTTAATTATAGGATAGACAAGTAGGAAAAAATCCCTATGATTATCCCTAATATTCATTTCATATTCAGGGTGGCATTTAGATTTAATTGTAAGCAGTTGTTTCCCTGAAGTTACAATGAGGGCCTTTTAGTTCAGTTTTTATAGAAAACCGACTGAATTGAGTTGATTAACAGTGTTTGTGATATTGAGGGATGGACCATGTAAAAGCACTGTTTTGTAAATGTAATGAATGCAGAACCATAAAGATGTAGGCATACTGCAACTCTTCCTCATACGTATACAGCATTTTTTTCAACAGTGCAGTCAAGAGACATGTATGTAGGCGACCAGCTGTTTTTATGGGGTTTGTTACCAAAGCTGCTTACAGATATGTCATTATCACAAACATTTGGGGGATGGCAAATCTGAGCAGTTAGTATGTTATCCATACCGTGGTGATGACATTATTACATAGGGCAGCACAGTTCCTTCTTCTTCCATCCATCTATCCCAGAAGCTGAGATGGGTGAAAAAGACAGTCATATTAAATATCTTCCCAAAGATAAATTTCACCCTAAAGTCAGAAACCAAAAATGCATTTAGTGAGAGTTCACTCTAAGCAGCTTAAAAGTCTGTTATGGAAGTGCTGGGACATTGATACACAGCAGCTGTGTCCACAGAAGGGTGTATGTAGTTGCCTTGGCATGCTGAACTCACCTTCTGGAAAGAAGGGGAAAGAAAATTATCAATTCCTAATCAACACATGGGAGTCTCTCAGCATGCATAGATGATGGGTCCCTCTGAGAATACCCTGGAGTGCAGGTTATGTCCCTTTGGAAAAAGGTGCAGCTTTTAGAGTGCAGGCTTCTGTCTGGCAGAGCTGGTGGTACTCTCTGAACCCACAGAGATGTTGGCTGTACAGACACCACCAGGTGCTTAGTGCTGGGTCAGGCCAGTGTTCAGGAGAAGGCAGGTCACCTGCCAGCCGTAATAGTCATCAATGGTGTTTTCAATTCAGCATCAGCATTTTTTCAGTTTGTATGATGACTTTTGGCATGCTGTACATTCCATACGCTGGAGATACAGGTTTGCGTCTGTTCAGTGTAGCTTTTCATGCTCTTCCCAGCCATCCCTTGTGACTGCTGTTGGAGGCAGCCTGACACAGAGCCAGAGATGCCTTTGGGCTAACCAGGATGGCTTACTTATGTGATCATGCTTTTTCTCTCTTGCTTTTCAGTGAATGGAGGCTGGTCTACTTGGACTGAGTGGTCAGTGTGTAACAGCCGATGTGGGAGAGGCTTTCAGAAGCGTACGAGGACCTGCACCAATCCTGCCCCTCTCAATGGTGGTGCCTTTTGTGAGGGCCAAAGCGTTCAGAAAATAGCTTGCACCACTCTGTGTCCAGGTTCAGTATGAACAGTACATAACCATAGATAAATTGTTGGTTCATTTCAGGAGAAGGCTATTAGTTACAAAAGCCTCCTTCTCTCTATTAATAAATCCAACATTTCAGTGAATGAATATGAAATTATGTTACATAAGTAGATAAAATAGTGAGCATGTTATATCAAGCAGCAGAGGATTCAAACCCACTTTTGCATGCAGCTTTTACCGGTGTCTCAGCTCTGGTAATTCAGGGGATTTGGGGGGCATTTGAAGCTTCAAAATGTAGGAGATAAAGGTTGAAAGCACTGGAAAAGGACTGGAATTTCAATATAGAAAGCAACTATGATGTACATATGTCCAGCTGTCACAGCAAGTGGAGCATCTGGGATGTGGATGTTAAATTTGAGGCACCTGTTTACCTGACTTCAATTACAAAGACATTTATATTGGAAAGAGATGTGTATGCATACGGTTAAAATAGATTTAGATGTAAACTTCTGAAAAATACAAAATTTGTTTCAAGACAAAAGTTCTGCCATCTGTCCTTTTGTCCAGTGATTTTCTACCTCTGCAGTCCCACTCAAATGGATGGCAGTAGGATTGTCTTCAGCTTGTGAAGCTTGGCCATCCAACTGCGGGTCTTAGTGGTGAGTGGAACTTGAAGAGCTGAAATTTCATCTCTGGTCACTATTCCAGGTGACAGACTCCTGACTCAGGCTTTGTCACTGGAACCATTTCATAGTTTGGTTTTTTGGCTGTTCAGTTCAGTGCTTTTGAAAATAATTTGTGGGACTTTGAAAGATGGTAAACACGTTCCTGTTTCTGCTCATGTGAAATAGATTGGTGCCTCTAGACATTTTTTTAAATAGAAAATGGTTAACATTAAATATCCTCCTACTAAAGAAGAATTTCTATCAAAGTTTAACTTTAATCTCTGTGTTAAAAAATGCCAAAAAAACCCTATTCCTTACTTTTGTACACTTTTAGTACAGATAAACTACCAGTAAGTTTATGTAAAGGGAAGAAAAAAGCAGAAATGCGTCTGGGACAGAGAGAAAGGAGAGAGAGAGAATGAATGTGCATTCACTTAATGTCTTAAAGTCCTTAAAGAGGACTTTAAGAAGAACAGACTGACAATCCTTCTGCCTTCCTGGGAATGGGCAGAAGTTGCAGGCTGGATTGCGCCAAGCCATGCATCACTCTCACTCTGTCTCACTTTTATGACCCCCTAACAAGTCATGTTCTTTCCTTGTCTCAGTGGATGGCAAGTGGACATCCTGGAGCAAGTGGTCCACCTGCGGCACAGAGTGCACCCACTGGCGCCGGAGGGAGTGCACGGCCCCTGCACCAAAGAACGGGGGGAAGGACTGTGAGGGGCTGGTGCTGCAGTCCAAGAACTGCACCGATGGGCTCTGCATGCAAGGTAAGCGCCTCTGTGATGCATGCAGGGTCTGGGATGTAAGTTGCCATAGTAAAACCTGCACTAGCTGCAGATCAACATCCATGACCTAAAGTCACAGAATCATTTGTAGGATTGAGAAATGGATTAATACAGTTCTCACTACACTGGACACCTTGCTCTTCTTCCCTGAAGATTAATGAATGCTGTCCGACGTTTATAAAGTTGAGCAATGAAGAATTAAAGTCTCATAACAGAACCTTCTCCCCTCTGCCACCCTCACCAAATAGTCCTTTTCTTTAATACTGGTTCAGCATCTGTCTGGGAAAGCTCAGTAGTGACTTTCAGACAGTACAAAGGAAAACTAGAACTTAGGGCAAAGCCAGCATTTTCAAAACAGTAAACTTCTCAAAGCAGATAAGCTTGGAGCTTCTTACTATCAAGAATGGTGAGTGTATGTGTTTCTAGATATAGTAGTTACACCCCTTTTTGAATTTGGGGTATCCTGTAGTAGAAAGACGTACCCTGTATCTATGCAGTGTCAATGCAAACTTCATATATAATTATGAGCATGTCACAGCCTCATGAAGATCAACTCTAGCACTGAAGTCTATTCATGCCATGGTCCTACTTTTGTGACTTATAATAAGAGTAAGAAGAAAGAAAAGTAGGCTTCTAGGGTGATTCTGCCATATGTGGATGAACAGTTAGTCTCCTCTGCACCCCATCCTTTCTCAAAAATGAGGTCTTCTCTGTTCTGCTAATGCATTGAAATTTCCTTTCACATTTTGTTAGCACAATAACCTAAACCAAAATCCTCACATACACCTGTCTCCTGTGCTTCATTCTATCTCTCTGCAGTACTTCTCTGTCAAGCCTCAGCTTTCTTTTGTCTGAAGAGTTGTGGCTATAGCTCTCTGGTATCTACATGTCCAGATCACAAAACGCTTTATGTTCTCTCATGAAAAAGGAGTCAGGAATTTTTATTCTCTGAGGCAGGTTACTTTTGTCTGAAATAGTCATAACAGGAAAGCACCACTACTAGCTAATACATAGGTTCACTTCTTGAATAAGTGCCATATTGGTAGCTATTGTGCTAGCAGTGGTCTCTGAGCTGCCCTATGGCATAGTGTGGCCATTTACTCTGAGGTTTCCCAGAGTTTTCCCAGCCCAATAAAACCTTCTTCAGAGTGGCTCACACTTTCATGACATTAAAAATTATTAGCCAATGTCAGCAGCCTATAAAGCTGTAATTCCTCAAAATGTTTGCTTTTATGCAGAAGCCAGAAAGGTGGGATTCAGGGCTCCTCTCTTTTTCTTTTCTAAAGATAGAAAAAAAAAATAAAAAATCCAGCCACGTCTTACCGTAAAACATCTCGGTGACTTTTATAGTGGGGAAGCTAACGTAGCCCTAGCTCCAACAGTGCGAATAAGTTATTATGGTAAATTGGGAAGAAAAGATACATTTCCTCATACAGAAAAGCTCTTTGCTATCAGATTATATTTAGGCAGGTGTATGTCATCTTTGTGTATGTGCATAAAGAGAGCCATTTAAGCAGAAATCTTGTGGAAAAGTAGATATAATGGTATGGAAGAATAAAAGCCCTGTAGGGATCTCATTTATCTGTTGATGGTATATTGCATTTTATTTGTGAAAGTGGATTCTGAGTATAAAGCAGAGGCCTTCAGCGAGAGCGAGGGTGAGGTTGTTGTGAATCCTATTCAGCTTCATATATATGTATATAAAAAATGGTAATGAAAAATATACAGTCACATATTGACCTGCTTGGCTCCAGGGGCTGTGATCATTCTTCAGTGTTGGAATTTAATGGCAGTGTTTTAATAGTGTCTTTATACTCATGGGGTTTCGTATACCTGTAAAACTTACATTCCTGCTCCTTGATCCATCACTGCTGAGAAGATTGATTTGCTATACTTGGTGGCAGTGTGCCTGCTGTTCTGTCTCTCTTTTTCTTTAATTCTTCTCAGTTTACAACCAATCTGAACACTTATGCTTTTGCTGGTCTGGATCTAGATTCATAGCAAATCTGCCTGCTGAGCTAGGAAGAAACACAGGACTCCTTTAATTCCTAAAACACCATTCCTCTTTCCACATTATTTGAGGTTAGGGGGGACTGGACTGGAACTGACATTTCTCCTGGCCTGAGAACCTGTGGATTCACAGCGGAGTTTTCCAACGCCTTCACACCAGTGGGCCTGGCATAGCACAGATGGCATAAAGGGAGTCATAGCCACCTTCCCTCTGGAACTGTAGCCTCCAGGTGATGATCAGAGGGCTGGAGCACCTATGTTATGAGGACAGGCTGAGAGAGTTGGGGTTGTTCAGCCTGGAGAAGAGGAGGAGGCTCTGGGGAGCCTTCCACTACCTAAAGGGGGACTACAGGAGAGATAGGGAGGAACTTTTTACCAGGAGGTGGAGCGACAGGACAGGGGGTAACTGTTTTAAACTGAAAGACAGGAAATTCAGATTAGATATTAGGAAGAAATTTTTTACTGTAAGGGTGGTGAGGCCACTAGTTACCCAGAGAAGTTGTGGATGCCCAGTGTTTAAGGCCAGGCTGGATGGGGCTTTGAGCAGCCTGCTGTAGTGAGAGGTGTCTCTGCCCATAGCCAGGGGGTTGGAATTTGATGATCTTTAAAGTCATTTCCAACCGAAACCATTCTATAATTCTGTGACTCTCTGTGTTGGCCAGTTGCTTACCTGCACCACAGCCAAATCCTTCTCCTAGATGCCCTGGCACTTCCTTCTTAGTATCAGTCTTTCTTTAGAACTTGAAGGTTGACTTTATCACCATGGGTGTAGTTGGGGTTAAAGAATTAGTAGACAGACCCTCTTACCAGAAGTCAGTAGGTTGTTGCTTTGACAAAAAAACTCTTGTAAATATATATCTCTGTATAGCTGTACAGAAAAGAGATCCTGGAAAATGTTGGATTGAATGAGTCTAATTTACAAGTCCTTTCTCTTCCAGTCTATTATTCACTACAGTAACATCAGCGGGATAAATCAATAAGCTCTTTCATCAGACTGCCCCTGCTCCAGCAAAGAGCAGCAGTCGGCACGACTATCGATTTCTGTGGGGATAAAAACTGTGGAGCATTCTCCATCCCTTGTAATTACAGTATTTTACACCCAAAGCTGTAGTTTGTGCTTACCACTAACTGTGGCATTACTTGTGCAACTCTACTGTCACGTTTATTCAGACTAATGATCTTGCTAGTACACACACACGCTCCCTTATCCAGTAGTTAGTATTTTTCTGTTAACATGAAAGGATGAACAGTCATTAAACTAGAGAGCCTGCAGAGAGACAGCAGGCTCAACCGAAAAAGAAAAGCAGCTGTAGTGAAAATTTAGGATGGTCATTGCTATTTTAAGTTTCCAAATATACAATATGGCCTAGCAGGTCCCATTATAACAATTTCATAATTCCCATAATAGCATTAATATGATCTTCTGGAAGAAAATACACTGTAGGTGTAAAAAGAATTGGCTGGTTACCACCCACGCTAGTTGCATTATTGCCTCCATAGTTGCATTATTTCCCATTTGAAGTATGAGTACTGTGGTAAATACTTCAGCGCAAGGAACAAAACTTTCAAAGGCACGCACTGCATCTCACAGGGGATCACTATAAATTGAAACACTGCAATTAGTCCTCCACTCGTCCCACCTAATGACTTTTGTGGGTATTCTGTGTGGGGACTAAGAAAGCAAAGTCAGCTCCATCATCTTCCTTAAATCGTGGCTGACTGGAGAGGTCCCCATGGACTGGAAAGTGGCAAATGTAACCCCCATCTATATGAAAGGCAGAAGGGAAAGTCCAGGAAACTATAGACCTGTTAGTCTGACCTCGATACCAGGGAAGATTATGGAACAGATCATCTTGAGTGCTATCACCAGCCATGTAATGAGCAACCAGGGGATCAGGCCTAGTCAGCATGGGTTTATGAAAGGCAGGTCCTGCCTGACGAACCTGATCTCCTTCTATGATAAGATGACCCAATTGTTGGATGGGGGGAAAACAGTGGATATAATATTTCTGGATCTTAGCAAAGCATTTGACACTGTCCCCCACCACATTCTCATGGAAAAACTGGCTGCTCATGGCCTGGATGAGCGTACGATCTGCTGGATCAAGCACTGGCTGGAAGGATGATCCCAAAGGGTGGTGCTCAATGGAGTTAAATCCAGCTGGCGGCCGGTCACAAGTGGTGTTCCTCAGGGTTCAGT
>VZTM01022505.1:282912-335561 GCA_013400555.1 Jacana jacana
ATTGTGTCCAGTTCTGGGCACCTCAACACAAGAGAGATATCGAGGTGCTGGAGCGAGTACAGAGGAGGGCAACGAAGCTGGTGAGAGGTCTGGAGAGTAAGGCTTATGAGTATCGATTGAGGGAGTTGGGATTGTTTAGTTTGAGGAAGAGGAGGCTGAGGGGAGACCTCATCACTCTCTACAACTGCTTGAAAGGGCATTGTGGGGAGGTTGGTGCTGGTCTCTTCTCACGGGCAATTAGCGACAGAACAAGAGGGAATGGCTGCAAGCTGCAGCAGGGTAGGTTTAGGCTGGACATTAGGAAAAAGTTTTTCACGGAGAGAGTGGTCAGTCAGTGGAATCAGCTGCCCAGGGAGGTGGTGGAGTCCCCATCCCTGACTGTGTTTAAGAGTAGATTAGATGTGGTGTTGGATGTGGTGTAGGGGAGAACTTGTAGAGTAGGGCTGATGGTTGGACTTGATGATCTCAAGGGTCTCTTCCAACCTAAATGATTCTATGATTCTATTCTAAAGCACTCCACTGCTGGTGCAAACTTCAGCACAAGTGGTTCCCTTCACTAGATCACAAATGTGTTTAAAGCAACATACAAGGAGAAGTGTTTTTCTAGGCCCAGTGTGTAATGACTTATGGCATCATGTGCGGTACCAAACAGATGCCAGAAGTCCCTGATGGGCCAAAATCTGCTTTGCATTATGTGTAAAATGCTGGTGGTAATTGGGAAGAGGTGGGCAACCTATGAAGGGAGTTAGCTGTGTTGCATCATCATGTTGAATTATTACATGATGAATTATATCTTATTACATGAGCTATGAAGTGCAGCTGTCATGCTCAGAGCATATCAGCTATGTCCTGTCTGTTGAAGATCTGAAGTGACGGTGTTCATATCTGCATTTGCCCCATCCTGAATAAATACATACAGAAAGACTTGCAGTTGATGTCTGTCATTGCTGGTAAAGCTGTTGGTCTTTTCTGAAGTTGTGCTTGTGACATGCAGTGTTTGCAGAAGCACAGTCAGAAGGAGGCAACCACTGTCCCTTCCTCAGCTCACTCTCAGATTTAGCAGACCATTGTCTTTTATAAAAGGCTGGCTAAGTTGTATGTTCGATTTTTTTCAAAACACGCAGCTAGGTATCTTACAGCAGCACAGTAATACCGAAGCACATATTGTTGCTCGAGGACTATGGATACTATAGTTATATAAATAGTACTGTTGCTCTGCGTAGTAAAACTGTTCACTTTGTGCAGTCTCACAATATGGAATACAAATCCTTCACTGAATAGGGCTAACAGGAAATTTCCACTTGTGAATCATTGCTAAGTGTCGTCAGATCCAGTGTGGACTTGTCTTTTGTTCTTTTGGATTTAAATAAATTAGCATGAAAAGACTGAGACATACCACTGTCACTTAAAGAATGGAAGAAAATATTCAAAACATCTTCACCCCTTGTGACATACAACACCCTGGACTGACTCTTAGGTTACTTTGATTCTCTCCCTGCACATAGCTTAAGTACTTGCCAGTTCAAATAGTGGATATACCACTTGAGAAAAAGACACCTTCCTTGTTAAAAAAAAGTCAAGGGTGAATTGATGTGAAATGATGATGGCAAATCTATATTTGCCAAGTCCTTTGAAATCCTCATCTGAAAGGTAGAATGAAGTTTATAAGGTTCCCTCTTATGATGATAGTGCCTAAGCGAGTGAAAAAGATGCAGTTTGTCCTGTTTGTGCAGGAAGTGGTTAACTGCTGCCCTTTTCCAGTCTTGTGCCTCTTTATACACAGATCTGGAGTACAAAACAAGGTTAACCTGATACTAAAATATCTTTCTTCCCCAAACATATATATTCTGCACATGCCCTCCTTATTTAGTGTAACATGCCAAAACCTCTGATGCATTCATTTCCCTTTTTGGCTTGTTTTGAAAGCAGGCATTCAGGGAAGAATTACAGGGCAGAGCAGTTTGATGAGGACCTCTGATCCTCCAGAGCAGATTAGTGTGCAAAGAGCAGGGGAACATTTTCAACCTCCAGGAGGTAAGCAAAGCTCTCTCAAGGGAAACTGCAACAGAAGCCCATGTGTGCAGAGGAATGAAATAAAACCTTTTATTAAGAGCATGTGAGTCAAGAGAGAACTTATAATACGTTTAGTCTGTCAGCAAAACCTGGCCTGTTTTGCTGAGCCCTTGCACGGGGAGGAGGGTTAGTTCATTTGAATAATGCATCTCATCTGTTCCTAGAAGAAGTTTTCTGTAATTCTGTTATTTGATATGAGTAAGGAGACGTGTTTTACTGTTTTCAACCCAACTACTACGTAATGGTGTAGCAGCCAAGGGAGTTTATGCACACATCTCAGAGTTACGACTCATCTTTATTTTTATTGTAGTGACATGAGAAATCCCCAGCTGAGAAGTGTCCACAGTCTGGTGGGCTCCCTGCAACTGCTGAGTGACAGCTCTTGCCTAGAAAACCTACTTCTCAAAGCAGATAAAAACATTGAGAGAAAATGGAAGGGCAGAGCCACAAGCAGAACCCAGGACACTGAAATCACTGTCTTACCTCAGTCAGTTCAGAAATAGCCACCTCCACATTAATCTTAATGAAAGGCAAATGCTTTAAGATGTCTAGGCTGTTTTGAAAAATCTCAACTAATTCAAAAGTATTGTATCTGTGCAGAAAGGAGGAAAACCCCAACCTTGACCAGTGATAATTTTCATTCTTCTTAATTCCTTGAGGGTTTTGTTTTATTTTTCTCTTATTCCTTTGCACATTTAAACAAAACAAAACAAAACAAAACAAAACAGAACAAAAAACAACAAAACAAAAAACCAACCAACCAAAACACAAAACAAAACAAAACCAAACCAACAAAACAGAACAAAAAACAACAAAACAAAAAACCAACCAACCAACCAAAACACAAAACAAAACAAAACCAAACCAAAAATGTTGCACAGATGAGTGAACAAGGAAACCTTATAATAAAGACTGACACTTTAACTTCATCATGGAAAGAAAACCTAACTATACAGTTACAGTAATGAGTGTTTATATTTTCCTTACCTTGTATAAAGGTGGGTATATTTCATGATTTTTGCCGTCCTGGCAGTGTCAGGCAAAGCAAAGTTATGTGAGCATCCCAAGGCTCATCAGGGAGTCATGAAGGATCAGGAGTAAAACACAGCACTCTCTATTTCTATATCCATATTCTACATAAAAGACGAACACAAATACTGGCAGCATCTGTAAATGAAAACTTATGTTTGAGAAGGAAATTTCTGTAATTTTGGGATGTGAATGTTGAGCTGATGAATTGACTCTGGAGTCTCTGAGATTTTTGAGGTTTTAAGCCAGGGAATACAAGTTGCCTTGTCTGAGAGCTCACAGATCTGCCAGGGATTTCAATACATGTCACTGAGTATCCACATGGGTAATTCATGCATTCCATGAGCCTGTCTTCCAGTGGCCCTAACAGTTTCAATTCTTCTAGATCCTCTTCCAGCTGTCACTTCCAGCTGTTTGCCAGGTAATCCCTCTTCGATGCTCGCCCTCTTTCAGCTCTCCCTGTAACCTGTGTGATCTTATCTTGCTACAGTTGCAAAACAACGCAAACCCCAGGAAGCCTATTTAACATTCAGTCATTGCAAACGTGGAATTTGCAAGTACACAATCTAGCAAATTTCCATGCTAGACATGTGTTTACTTCTCCTGTCAAACATGCGTAACAAACCCAACCGTAAGGTTCGTACTTTTGAAATACTAAAGACTGACAGACGATTTATCCAAAAGGTCAAAGTTCCTAACTGTAAAAGATTGCTTAATGTCAAAATTGCCTATTCTAATCCACATCAAATTTTAGCAACAAGTTATCCTACTGTTCCATCTTCCCCCCACCCCCATATAGATGACATGCATGTTTAAACTCAGGCAAGACCTTTCTAACCACGTTAACAAAATGTCAGGAATCTAATTTAAAATGAAAACATACTTGCATTCTTAATTATAGAAAATCATAAACTCCTGTTCAAGGACAGAACAAGAGAAACTCCCCATTTAACCTACCCCTTAAGGAAAGATCTGAGATAATACCCAAGTAAATAAATAGTCACAAAAACTCAAGCTGCCTGCTTATTAGCCCACCCTGAACATGCCAATAATTAGTCCTTTAGAAGGAAAAGAAATTCCTGTGCATTATCTCTGGGATGCCTGATATCATATCTGACCTTCAGCTTCATTACTGCAGACATGAAGGTCTTTCTTTAGTATAGCAAATACAGGAAGAAGGTGGGCACATTCTGTCTGAGAATTTTTTTCAGCTCCAGGGACTGACTTTGTTGGGTTGTTTTTTTTATTATTATTTTTAACCACCACAAATAAGGCATAAGATATCACATCTTGTTTATGTGCTAGAGTTCCTGGGAAATAACGGGAGAGAAACAATTAACAGTAATTACAATTTAAAGATTATTAATAATATTTCTTCTGTGGTAAATGTGCATTAGCGAAATGTAAAAGTGAACATGAAGGCTTAACACTGAACAGTCAGAATATGTGGTTTACTCTAAGGTTGCACTTGCACCATTAACTCAGCTCCCTTCTAGAAAAGGAGTTACTGGGAGCTTGTGCAGTTGCAGTCTCTGGACGGTGGGACCTCATGGAGCAATTGAAAACTCTGGGTTGTCAAATGGAGTCTCCGAAATTCCTTCTAACATGATAATATGTGACTGCTTGTCCATGATAGGGAATAGATGGGAATCTGTAACATTGCTATGCATCTGAACTAGCAATTTGAAAACTTTTGAAAGTCTCTTTTGAAAGTTTTGAGCCTTTGCACACTGTATTTATCATCTAGAATCCACGTTAAAAATAATGAAGAAAAGAGAGCAAGCTGGTGGTAGCTGTAGACTTGCTGAGAAGTAAACTAGATAAGACAAAAAGAGGCATAAGATGGAAACAGGACTAGTAATGCCAGGTCACTGTTATTGTCACAGCACTGTGAGCACTGAGCTGGCATGTGCCTTTCTCTTTTCTCTCAGAAATACCTCTTTGTAGTGGAATTCAGAATTGCTGGATGTCTCTTCCTAGGAGTGCAAAGTTTTACAAAATCTAAAATTAAGCTGACTTTGAACTGAGAGTGGCATTTCACTAGAAAAGGAAGAAAAAATGAATTTCTAGAACCTGATATTTGGAAACAGCAATATACTTCCTCTTTAACTGCTGAGTTTCAACAGGTTGAACTCAAAAATCAACCAACCCAAACATCATCATCATCATCATCATCATCATCATCATCATCAGCAGCAGCAGCAGCAGCAGCAGCAGCATGTGGTCGGGCACTGGAATTGGCTGCCCAGGGAGGTGGTGGATTCACCATCCCTGAATCTGTTTAAGAGCAGATTAGATGTGGTGTTGAGGGATGTGGCATAGGGGAGAACTTTGTAGAGAGAGGCTAATAGTTAGACTCAATGATCCCAAGGGTCTCTTCCAACCTAAATGATTCTATGAGTCTGTGATCATCATCAACATAGGGTTTTTAACCCAATTTGACTCAAACTTTTCAGGATCATTTCTGAGGCTGAGTATAGAAAATTTCAGCCAAACCCAAAGATTTTAAAGAAAATTCAGCGCCACTGGAGCTGGGGAAAGAGAAAGATTTTGAATTAATGCTGAAATAAGACCTCATAATGGTAATTAGGTATGGTATAGGGAAAATGAGCAGGTTGCCTGCATTGAGTCGTTAGATACCGAAACTCATCTGATGTGTGTATGTGTCACAGAGAAACAAAGCATTGTTCCAGTCAACTCTCATGTCACAATATATTTGCCACATACCTACTGTAAATCATCTAAGAACTGCTTCCTTCCAACCCTAGGCATCTACATGTGCGAATTAGCCTCTGTTCATCTGTCCATCGTAGCTCTGTGATTCAGAGCCTGTTGCCAGCAAGAGCTTTTTCCTACTTCATTGTCACTACACTAGATAAAGCCATCAAAGTAGAGAAAGAAAGGCAGCAGTTGAATGCTTGCCCTCTTCTTTTCTCATAGGCAATTTAAGGGCATTGACTTTGGAGCCAAAAGGGGGGAAAGTGCTGTTACAATACATTATGCTCAATGTGTTGAGTTCATTGCTACAGGATGTTACTGAGACATGTCATGTGGCTAGGCTTTCAAAAGGGCCACCTAATTACGTGACCTTAGCTCCTTTTGAAACTGATACATAGAGGATAAAGAGCATTTATAGATTAGAAGCAAGTGGTGCCAGATTAAAATATGATGCATTAAAGAAACAAGCAGTTATGGTGTGCTTTATGCAATCTTCACTTTATTAAATGGAAGTGAATGTCTCCAACTCTCACTGACTTTGGTATGGTTTCAAAATGTGAATCATTAACTGTGACCTCAGTAGCTAATGGTATAAATCAGTTTCTTTGTAGAAATATTGTAAGTATTTTTGTAAATATGGCCCAAACCATGTAAGCCCTAGTAAATAGGTGCCCAGAGATATCACCTTCTGCTATTCCACCATCTTGCCTAGTTACTTGCTGGGAAGAGAGAACATATCTGGGGAAAATACAAATGTAAAACTGGGAACCGTTCTTTGTCTTTTATGTGAAAATTTTATTTTCAAGCAACAGGGAAAAATACTTTCATAATGTGATCAATTCACTCAAAAATTGATATCCATTAATACAACTTTGTCATGACTAGAAAGCCAGCAACAATCTATTAAGGACTGAAAAAGGGAGCCAGCCTTAAAATTCCTTCTGCATGAAGCCGTGACCTCATGTTTTATGGCACAGGGATAAAAGTTGTCTTTACAATATGCCAGTTCACAGACCAAGACAGTAGATTCCCAGGGTCCTATGTTCTAGGTAAAATCAAACCCAGGATTTCAGGATGCCTACAGTCATGACTCTGACTTCCCAGTCCAAGCACCGTGTGTATGTATGTGTGTGTATATGCCCATGAGGGTTAGATTCTTCCCCAGTGGAAAAAAAAAGAGTTTAGAAAAGTTGTTTTGGTGACACTGTTTCAATTTCAGTCTCAATGGAGCCAGCCCCATAATCTCTGCACAATTAGCTTTCATAGGCTTGAGATACTTCCATTTCCAAATGTTTCAGTTTTTCCCAGATTGGCAGAAGGTTTGTCTACTCCTCCCACAGAAAATTGCCTCAGATTAATTCATGCTTTAAAAAGGGTCTGTCTGCTTATTTGTCAAAGCTCACCCCCTAAGGGAGATGATCCCATACACGCAAATATGCTGAAGGCCATTCAACCACAGAGACCCGCCTTTGAGTTTGCTGTGGTCTCTGGCACAAATGTATTTTCAGAAGGTCAGGGCAAGCCATGTGGGACCAGAGTGCTCAGACTGGACTTGCAGTGTTTGAGGATCACTTGCCTTCAGTAACTGCACCAAACTAATTGAATGGGCTTCAAAATCTGTTTAGTTAAATGGACAGGAGTCCCCAAATCAGTGTAGGTGCGACTATTGCTGAAATTCAGTTAAACTAGATTGAAGTCTTTTCTGTATACCAATACTGGACTTGTTTATCTTTCCAATGCAATCTGACATATTCACACTTTACTTTTCCTAGTGTGTTACATCATTAGAAAGGTGCTTAAATTTCTCTTCACATGCTTTATAGAAAGAGAATAGGCAATGCCTACGTAATGCACCTTTATAATGATATATCTGCATTTCTACAAAGGATTTGTGCAGTGTAATTGCTTTAGTTAAAGAAAGCCCACCTTTAATACTCAATAGAAGCACTTCCACAGGGACAAAAAATGTATTTACAAGCCTAAAGTGGAATAAAAATTAGAATGCATTGAGAAATATCAACTTAATTAAAGGTATTTTAATGAATGCATTTGCCATGCAATTACAGTTGTGCAGTTTCTATGTGTTAACCCAAGCCTCCAACCGATTCTCCAGGTATGACATAGGGTGAAGTACTTGTAAAATGAGGGAAATAAATATCCACTTTTGGCAAGCCTCTGAGAGCCTCCAACAGAAGGGACTATGCAAGTGTAAAGTATGATTATTACTATTTTACTCACCCAGCAGTAAGTTACACAACAAAACATCAAAAGCCCCTTTGAAAATGTACATTTCCCAACAAGCTGTAGGAAGAAACTTAAATTGCTTTTCTCAAAGCAAGTAGCTCACTGTGAAACCAGCTGCTCTGAGTGTGAGTCAGCAGCCTTCCCAGAGTCAAACCCACCAGCACCTTTCTAAATTCACCCTCATTAAAAATGTTGATGATCCTGGTAAAAGTCTCTCAGGTACTTGCCAAGCAGAGCTGTTGATACAAGGAGGGAAAAAACAAAACAAAACAAAACAAAACAAAACAAAAAATCCAAAAGAAAAAGGTCTCTTTTTCACTGCAGTTACTTTGAAGAAAGAAGGGAAATCATTCTTCATTATTTCAGTTACTAATCCCAGCAGGTTTGCATCATTATCTGTTGAAAATATCTTTACTCATTGTTTGAAAGTATAGTCAGAGGGACCACAATGAAAGCTAACTTTCTAAAGCAATACCTGTGTTCTTGCACTGGGAACGTGGCAATAATGCTATCTCCTGCCCAGTCACCACCACCATCGCCTGGCTGGAAACCTTCTGCTTACTGTGCCTGCTGCAATGCCCACTGCCTTTTGGAAGAGTGCTTTCATGACAAAGGATTTTTAAAAGTAGAATCATAGAATGGTTAGAATTGGAAGGGACCTTACAGATCATTGAGTTCCAACCCTGCTGCCATGGGCAGGGACACCTCCCACTAGAGTAGGTTGCTCAAAGCCCCCTCCAGCCTCACATAAAGACTTCCAGGGATGGAGCATCCACAGCTTCCCTGGGCAACCTGTTCCAGTGCCTCACCACCCTCACAGTAAAGAATTTCTTTCTAGCATGTAATCTAAATCTCCCCTCTTCCAATTTAAAGCCATTACTCCTGGTCCTGTTACTACACTTCCTGACAAAGAGTGCCTAAGAAACCAAGTAGTTTCATTCTTAAAAAAGTCCTGCCCAAGTGGCAGAAGGTATATGTAGTTGCCATGTTTGAGTGCTCTACAACAAATGTGCTTAATTTGCAAGTGCAAATGGAGCTGGTGCTTAACCAGCAATCGTCTGGGGTTACCAGCTTGCTGGCATGCAAAAAGTCAACGCAAGGTAGGGTCTCTGCTAGCTTCAGCCAGGGAAGCCTGCCCACATACTGTGAGCAAAAAGGGTTGTATGATCACCACTGCCTAGCTTGAGTAGTGCTGTCATCTCAGCAAGGACTTTACATCCAGCACAAGTAGCCACCCATCCATTTACCACCAGGTTGTTCAACTGTTCAACTTCCACAGCTAAAAAATGGCATGCCCATGACTCAAATGCATGGCATCTCACTCAACAGCCCTTAACCCTTCCACCTCAGCCATGACTTCCTTCTATGGAAAAAACCACATGTTTTTCAGGCTGAAAATGTGTCCTTGTGGACACTTGTGCAAGCCACAGGTGTCTGGAATTGGTTACATGGTTCAGTTCGCAGCACACACAGGAGAATAAAACCAAGCTCACTTTACTAAGCGTGTTGGTTTGCGAGGCTAATGGAAGAAAATCCTCACCTCCTCTTGTTTTAGTAGACATGTCTTTGAACACATACACAAAACAATTCTGTTCAAGAAATTGGTGTCACCTTTATGTAGCTGCAAGGATGCTCTCCGTAGTTATCACTAAGAGAATCTGTGCAAACTTCTAAGATGCAAATAAGCATTTCTGATGAAGAGCATCTATGAAGAGGGTGCAATGAGATAAATTTATTTTAGAGTATTTGAGGACTACAATTGTTCACTTTACTGAAAAAACATGAATTTAGATTTCCATTTTCCTGCAAGGAGAAATGCTTTCAATAATCCAGCCCTTTATGCCTGTTGAGTGGCACTTGCTAGATCACTTCAGACATGGCAGGAGTGACACAGAACCCTGAATGCAAAACTTGCCACCTGAAATGCAGTGTAAGAAGAGAGGAATAGCCTTTTCAGCTTTGTGCAGATGAGCTTGAGCTCTGCGGGTGATGCAGCGCTGGGGGATACACGCTGTCTGGCACCAGCTCCCTTGAGAACATGCTGGGTCACGTGAAGTACAGGGAGACATCCTCAGCTTTTCCAGTGTATTGCACTACAAGGCAAAAAAAAGTTCAGAGAGGCAGCCAGCCTAAATACTGCCTTGTCCTTGTGCCTCATTAGTTGCTGAAAAATGTCTCTTGGTCTCCAGAGACATCTTGCCAAAGGAAATATTGAGCATAAGGCTGTAGCTGAAATTTAGGTTGACTAAATATGAGCCTCAGCATTCATCTAGGGAGTAAGTGGGGTGTAACTAGGGTACTGTAAATACATGCCCAGACTTGCTGAGAACACACTCAAGCGCACAGAAGTTGCTTCCCTGACTTTTTATGGCCAATACCTGGAGTGCACTAGTAGAAGTAGGAAACAATTATTACAAAAGATTGAGTATGTGTGTTGAGAGTACACATAGATGAACTTGCCTCAAAGAACCAAATAAATGAATGTAAGAACATAGTATTTTTAAGAGCTATTGTAGGTCTGGAATCATTGTTGTTAAAGTTTTAAATAGACATTACAGGCAATATCATCTGTCCCATGGTGCCTCAGAAGAAACGTCATCATCAAAAAGCGGCTCTTCTTGCTCTGGTATTTCAGTTAAGGTAGCATTAGTTAATGAGTGGAAGCTTCAGGGGAGGTGTGTCTGTACCTGCAATTAGGATAGACTGTATCTTCATTAGCAAGCAGTGCAGCCAAGCAGGAAGAGCTCTGTAAAGCACAACAGATGCTGAGCACCCAAACTCAGCATTTCTAGGAGCTGAGGATTATTATTCACCCAAACTCAGCATTTCTAGGAGCTGAGGCTTATTATTCTGGGAGCTGGTCTGCCTGTAATGTTCTCCTGTGCATTAGGCAAGCACCCGGAGTGTGTTTCCCAGTTTTGTTTCACCTGTAGAGAGTCTCTGGCAGTGTGAGCTCCTCACAGTGCAATCCAAGGCAGGGGCTGGGTGGGTGAAATTCCCTTCAGAAGCACTGAAGGGAAGGTGATGGAGGAGAGCTACCTTCTGTTTTACACCAACTCTAATCCTGTCCCTGACAGCAACTCCATGTCCCTCACGGCTTACTTTGGATTTGTCATTTACCTTTCCAACAGGATCGGACTTGGAGCATTTCATTCTTTTCCGGTAGGGATGGAATGCAGCAGGGAGATGCTTAGTGAGTTCACAGGACTCATGTGGGACTAAGCAGCTCCAGTGTGTGTGCTGTGCTGTAGGAGCTGCAGAAAGAAAAGACGAAGGAAACAATCACTTTTATTTATCAATTCCGAAATACTGCTGTAAATTGCATAATGATTTTGTCAATATATGGTGCTTGCAAAGATTTCAAATAAATAATGTTATGACCCCAGAGGCCTTATTGATTTTGTAGTAATTTCAAAGAAAAACTACTCAGTTTCCCGTTTGCTGACAAATTCTTTGCTCCCTGAGGAATTCCTATTGACCATGTATGAAAGACAGGATAAAATAATTCCAGGGAAATAGAGAGAGAGCACTTTGTGCATGGACTCTGCTCAACGAATGGGTATTTAACCTCTGACCAGCGACGACAGGGCTCCTTTAGCTCTATTAGATCAACAGCAAGCTACTATAATTAAATAAAAAAACTGTTTAGAGCCTCACCGAACATGTCCTGGGAATTAAAGCATATGGCAGGGATAGGGAAAAAAGACTTTCCATATGCTAATGACCCTTGATGTCTGAAATAAATTAGATCCATTAGAGTTTATGCTCAATAAAAGAAAGTCTTTAAGCACTCCAAAGTTAGTGACTCGAGACCGATTTTGGCTTAGAAATTCAATCTGCCTGCTTATTAATTCTTAGTAAGGCTCTGGTGGAGACAAGGGATGCAAAATCATAATTCTGTGCTGCATCAGAATTTTAAAGTGCCATCAGGTTTTTTTCCCTTTTTTTTTTTTTTTTTAATTAAACCATATTTCATGATTCCCTTTTTTGTTCTCCTCATTAATTTGATTTTGTTCCCATTTTTGTTTAATTTCTCTCTTTTTAAGGTTTCATTTATCCTATTTCAACTGAGCAGAGAAACCAGAATGAATATGGATTTTCTTGTAAGTTTACTGTTTGATTTTACATTCCTGGGTGCTAATTTGATGCTGTTCCTTGGGTCAAGCTTCACTGTTAGGCCAGCTCTGTGTTACTAGGCAAAGAGAGACCTATTCAGCAGAGCAAGTGTCGTGCTGCTTGCTTGACAGCAGTTGCAGTGTTTTGCTGTCAACGGGTTGAGACAGAATGATAGCGGCCCTTATGCATGAGGAAAATGGGAGAGGATGCTGCCTCAGAGACAGAAACTGGAGAGAATTAACCCTCTTCTCAATAAAATTTCCTTAGCAAATAGAAGAAATGTGGTGGAGGAGTAACTTTTCTTTGAGTTGAAACTTGGAGATCCGCTTACTGAACTGCTGAGGACAAAAAATATGATGTTTAGAGGCTGATATTGAGGGTTTGATAGCTAGGAGCTTACAGAGATTGATCGGTCCCTTTCAACATCTGCCTGCTCTGAGAGGGCAGCCTGGCTTAAATAGCTAGAAGTCAGGGAGCGAAAAAGTAAAATAAAAATTATTTCACAGGTTTGAAACTAACAAAAATAAGGTACTAAGAAAGTGTGATTTGGTTTTGCTCTTCCTTTTTTCATTACTCTATCTCTAAAACTGGGATTATTCACTGTATAGAAGCACATCAAATTTTAGTCATATATTCAGACCGTTTGGAAAAAAATGTCTACTGGATAATGATGCTAGAGATTAGCCTGGAATTAGTGCCAAAGATACGGTATAAGCAGCTAGTAGAAATATCATAGCCATTTTCTCACAAGACAGCTCTAATACATCTGGGTGCCTTTTCATAAATTACCACATTATTTCTTGTGATTGCTTCGACTTTTATCCAAATACAGATATGTTAATGCTAGTGATGAAAATTCAGTGTTTGATTCTCTGCTTTACCAGATGGTTGTTTTTGGTTTTTGTTTTTTGGTTTTTTTTAAGAAAATGGATGGAAAAGGGGAAAATGGCTTGATGCATTATGGTTTCAAAAAAACAAACCCAAAGATACATCCTGGTATCTCAGGCATCCCGTGCAAAATGGACTTTTGGGGGTGTGTGGTGTGACTTTTTTTTAAATTATAAAGTAATGCTTCTGAAGTTTAAAAACTTCAGAACACATTTTTTTTTGTTATCAGATGTAACAAAAAACACTTTTTTTTTTTGTTATCAGATGAACCACTAAATACCAATATTATGACACTATATCACTAAGATGTACCATTTTGTTTCATAGGGTTAATCTGCTTCATGAGACTAAATCTATAACGTGTTATGCATAGTAGTTCAAAGCCTGGGTATTAGACAGATAAACAAGTAGATAGGGAAGAGTTAGAACACAAGTTAAAGAGAAATAAAAGATCGTTTTCCATCAAAAGGGCATAGACCTGTTATATAGCTTTAGAAATGGATTTTAAATTAACCCATAAAAGAGGTAGTAAATATCTGCGGGAAAAGAGAATAATAAGAATGTGCTTTCTTGAAAGTCTCTTTGAAAAGCACATTTCTTCAAGGTTCCTTGTCTCTCTCCCTCTAGCTGCTCCTGACTCAGATGATGTTGCTCTCTATGTCGGGATCGTCATAGCTGTGATCGTGTGCCTGGCGATTTCCGTAGTTGTGGCCCTGTTTGTGTATCGCAAGAACCACCGTGACTTTGAGTCAGATATTATCGACTCCTCAGCACTAAATGGGGGATTTCAGCCTGTTAACATCAAGGCTGCAAGGCAAGGTTAGTTGTATTTTCACTCCATGTTGACCAATTCAGGAAGATGCTATAAGATTATGGTCTCTTGGGCTTCATGAATGATATTCACTAGATGCTTTGCTGGCACTTCATAAAAGGGAGAAGGATTGTATCTGTTTGTTTCTTTTGGTCAAGTGCTCAAAACCCACATAGGCATTTTTCAGATGTGCTCAAGAGCATAAGTCAGAGGAATTTAACTTCTGAAGAGATAGCGTGTGAAACACAGAGACATTTATGGAAATACAGCTCCAGCTGAAATTTAAATCAAAGGCAAAGCTCTGACAGAAACAACGGAGGCAGGATTCATCACAGGAGTGATATTACAGTACAGTAATTCTATCACATCTTCCTCCCCGTTGTTTCACTAATAGCCTTTTTTACTGTGCCCTGTCTCTACAGACATAAATAGTAGTTTAAGAAGTACTGTACTTCCAATAGACAATGTAGAAGAAGAAGTTGCAGTAGAACATCATTTAATAATGAACATTTTTATCACTGTGCATAACAGCTTGATTATTTCCACACTTCATTTGCCAGAAAAAAACTCTAAAGTTAGTGCTGGCTTTTTCAAGACACATATTTAGGCTGTAGAGTTTCTCTTTTTTTCCAAATATGCATGCAAAAAGATTTATGCATGCATAAATCAAAGTAAGAGTTAAGATGACAGGAAAGTTATCTTGTGGAAGATTAGAACTGTCGTTTTCTTTGCTGAGGATACTTTTAAAATCAGTCTCAAAAAAGTTTGATGCAGGTACTAATCCCCCATTGGGGGAGTCATGGGCATGATGACTTCATAGGTTAATTCTGTCTTTTATTACAGGAATGCTATCAATACACCAATTAGGTAAATTGGTTAATGATTCTCACTTAGCATTTAGGAAGGGGATATTAGTTAAGATAACTAGGCCTACTGAGTATGGAAAATGTCTTGCCTTGAAACTAAGCATGTCATACTGGAAATCTGAGCGCAGCCTGGAAAAATAATCTAAGTGAAAAATCGTTAGAGCAGAAACGTGCTGTAATTTTGTATGACAGTTAGATTCCATAGTGACTGGGGCAACACAAGCCTTGGGAGTTTGCTGGAGGTGTGCATGGAAAAGGAGACCAAGGTCAGTCTGAAAGGACTTTGCATATCTTAAACTTCAGTATGAAATGCAAAATGCAGAATGCAAACCTAAATTGTTACTCAGGAAAGTCATCAGAATAGAGAAGTAATATGGTTCTTCCACCTCGTCTCCAATGCAGACCTCCTGGCAGTACCACCAGACCTCACTTCTGCTGCAGCTATGTACAGGGGTCCTGTTTACGCCTTACATGATGTCTCTGATAAAATCCCAATGACCAATTCTCCAATCCTGGATCCACTGCCCAACCTGAAAATCAAGGTTTATAATACCTCTGGTGCAGTCACTCCTCAGGACGACCTCTCTGACTTCTCCTCCAAGCTGTCCCCACAGATTACACAGTCTCTGCTGGAGAATGAAACCCTGAATGTGAAAAACCAGAGCCTTGCTCGGCAAACAGACCCATCATGTACTGCATTTGGGACCTTCAACTCTTTAGGAGGCCACCTAGTAATTCCCAATTCAGGTAAGTGCTAGCTATATAGTCTTAAAGGCTCAGTTGTTTTGTGTTTTTAAGTGGAATTAGCTTGCTTTTATGTAGGAAAATGTAGAGTTCACTCATGGGACTCTGCATTTTCCTTGTTCATAACAAACAGATGGGTTGTCTTCCTTCCATTCAGGTCTACCAAGGTATTTCAAATATTCTTTTCCCAAGGTCCTGGGCACCTTTTAAATGGAGTATTGCAGGGCTCTTAGCCATTTTCTGAGACATGTGAGGCTTCAGAGCTTCCCTGTGTGAAATGCGATTCAGCATCCTTGACCTTTTGCTTTTATGCAACTCTAGAAAAGGGATTCCAAGCCAGAAAACCTCAACCTTGTACTCACGCATAAAAAAGACAAATTAATTAAAAAACAAATCAGTTGTTTCACTTCCAATTCATTGTAGACTGTGTGCCATTGAAGTAGGGAAGCAGAATGCTAATTTTTGAGAGGCTTTTTTCCTGCACCCAAGGAAAAAAAGGCCCAAGAGTGTTTTTTCCATATTTCTCTCCTCATTATATGTATTCTTGACTTCTTTTACAGCTAGAAAACAGAGGGACTCAGCACTGAGTGGCTTTTGATATAATTGCAAAGTGCTGCTCATTTTTTCCCATACAGTACAATGCCAGGCTGCCAGGTCCCCTTCAAACCACCCAGGCACTGGGAGAATTTCAGAGCACCCAGGGAGGCCCTGGGCAGCCATAGGAGAGCTCTTGCAGCTGGACTTTTTAGGAGAACCATGCAGCTGTTTGGTTCCTAAATGAAGGGTTGATGTTCAAGGAAAGTTCAGCACCTAGATGTCCCCATGGGTTTGGCATGCTAACGAAGAACAACATTAACATCTAAAAGTGGGGTCACATCAAGTGCATAAACCACTGGATGTAGGGAATATGCAGGCTATGCAGTGGTCAGGAATCTTCCTGCCTCCTCCTTTCTCTGGAACTCTGGGTCCAGGTAGGACTACAGTGCACATTACAGCAGAGCTTACACCTACCTGACATGACAGCTCAAGGTTTCACAACTCTACTGCCTTTCTCGTTTCCATTATATGGTCAGCTCTTGGCCATTTTATAGCACAGTGCCCTGCCCAAGGAGATGGTGCCTACCCTTTTCTCCTACTCCTTTGCCAGATCTTTTCTTTTTTGAGAAGAAAGAAAAAAACCTAGGTGGCCCAGGATCTATGTGGCTTGTTTTCTTCCAGCTCCACATTGCCCAGAAAGCAGCCAAAAGTGGCTGGTGAGCGATAGCCCTCATCTTTGAATTACCATGGAACAGGGTCAAAACCAGTTAAATTTAAATTTTAGAGCCCAAGCAAAAGCTGAACAACTACTTAAAGAAATCTGGTGCTGACTGCTGAGCAATATTGAAAATTCATGCTACACAATCCTGGATTTCACATTTCTCTCAGTAGCAGCTGAAGTTAGATATTAATACTCAGTTTTCATGTGCCATGGTGGTGCATGTTGTCAGCAAAATCTTTTAGTCACCTTTAGTTCACATACATTAGTACAAATTTGTAATGAAAAAATGTGGTTACTTATTGCTGTAATCCCTTCAAAATTATTAAAATACATTTTGTAAAATGTATCAATCTGTCTAATGCTGTCATGTAGTACCTTCATGCTGCTCCTAGATGTATGTATATCCTTCCAGTAATATGATCAAAGTCCTTTATTTATACTATGTCTGCCCCATTATGGCTGAGAACAGGCATGTATGAGGTCGTCACAGGCCTGCAAAGAAACAAGCGTCAGCAGGCCTTCATGGAAAATGCTTTCCTAGCTAATCCCGCCCCTGCAAACCAGGTATGGGACTGAGCCCCTGTGCACCATCACAGGGGAGGTCTCCAGTGTAACCAAACCACATATGCTGAAGAAAAGAGTCAGGGCTGTGCAAGGTTTCTGTAAAGCTTCTCTTGTGCATACGCATATATGTAAATAATCTGCCTATAGCTTTGTTTGCAGCTATATAGTAATCACTGTATTATAATCCTTGTGTCTGATTCCCAGGTAATCCACATCTGCAAAGGCAGCTAGCTGAGATGTGTCCAGCAGAGTCAAGTGGCTGGTTCATATGCCATGTTTGCTGTCTAATGACAGGACATTTCTGATATTGGTAGTAATGTAAGAACAGCGTTTTGTAATCGAGTGTGCAGCTAATCACCACTGTAAAGGGCACCGAGCATATTTGCCTACAATTTTTTCAAGGTTGGATACCCGAATTTGTAGCCACTTTAGAGGAGTAAGCACATTGAAAATACCAAGAAGTCTAATTTTGTCTCCCTGGTAGTCCAATTAGAAGCTGAATGCGTTAAAAGAGAGGATGCCAGTCATAGAAGTCATCTTTCAGGAAACAACTAGTTCTTGTTGCTTCCTGGGACAGTGCTCCACTGCTTTTCTTTCCTGATTTTAATTAAGTACGAATTGCCTAGGGAGAGATGTCCTGTTACAGCTGTTGGAAACTTTAGAACAACTCAGAGTTGTTCGTTTTTCGTTCATTTTACAAGGTAAGCAGCAGCGTAACCATCTGTCTGCTCTTTAAATAAAATGAAAGGAAAGAAAATAATCTTTTCTATGCCTGTATCTCAGTGCCGATGCACAAGAGGAATAGAAACAGAGCAGCTGACCACTGGAGACACCAGGACTGCAGTAAATACTTTTTCTCACAAGTTGCTTAGGTCATGTAGAGCCTCCTGGTGAGGTTGGGTGAAAATCTGGCATCACAGGCTTCATCTTCTGCCTCTCCTGTCACTCCTCTTCACAGGCCCATTTGCCTCTTTTTTTAACATTTTATCTTTTGTGTCTGTTGTGTTCCGCAGGAGTCAGCCTGCTGATCCCGGCGGGCGCCGTTCCACAAGGGAGAGTCTATGAAATGTATGTGACAGTTCACAGGAAGGAGAACATGAGGTAAAAGACTGCCATTATTTGCTTGTGTATTAATAGAGGGGGGAAGTGTAAACTAAGGACCTATACTAATACGCTTATGCAAAGTGTGCTCTCTTGAAGCTCCTTGCTGACTTGGAGCTAAATGTGAGCTAAAGATAAACTTTGCCACAAAAACCAGCTCAGACTTTTGCTTTTCTAACCAGGAGTTATAAAGAGAGCTCTGTGGCAAGCCCTCAGGCTGGGGGGATGCTGAATCATAGCCAGAAGCAAGGAAAATGTGCCAGTGTTAGTTTGCTGCAGCAGAGAAGATGTGAGGTAACCTCTAAATAAAAACCTATGTTGCGAAGGAGAAGGGAGTCAAGGAGCAAGGTGACAAATGGGCTCAGCAGAGGGACAGGTCCCTGAGCACCTGGCTTGGAAAATCTCCTCTCCTATTAAAATGAAGGTGAACTTTTATTTTACCCTTCATGGCCTTTGCTAGTCCATATAGTGAAGAGAATGGAGCAAAAGCTTTTGATGTCCTCCACCCACTCTTGCTCTAAGGTAAAAGTAAGCAAATAGTTGTCTCACTTAACCCCAGGCACAGACGCCAAGGGCCACCCAGAGCCCATGTTAGGGTAATCCCTGTTATTTTCAACTGTTATCTGCATGTGTGGCCAGTTCATATTCTAGTTCATCATGTCTGCTGAGTGATCGGACATCCTTGGCACAAAAAAAGAGCTGAAAATGCAAAGGTAACATTTGAAGCAGTTTAGGAAAATGTAATTAGGAGAAAGGTAAGATCTTAGTCTGCAGAATGGACTCATGCACAAAGGCTGAATGGCATGTGTGAATATAAGCAATCATTACATGGTACTTTGCCTCTTTCCCTCCCTCATAGCTAGATACATTTTTTGTCTCAACCCCTTAATGGCTTTTATTATGTGCTAAGCCACAGCTGTTTATACACTACATGATATTGAACACTATTCTTTAGCTTGGTATTCTTTCACCCATGCTAAAATAATCTGCTTAAAGAAAAAGTAAGTAACCCCTCCACCCACCCTTTTTGCATACATTATTCATTGCCTACTCTTTGAAAATAGCTAATTGCAGCTACAGAAAAAGTGTATCTGATCATATCACGTATTGATTGTATTCCTATTATTTTGGGCTGTGTTTTAAAGGCACTTATAAACAGCATTGAAAAAGGACTGTGCTGCAGAAGGAAAAAAAAATATTAAAATCTTTTGTTATTCAGCCTGCCTCCAAATCTCCCTTTTAAAAATACCTAGTTCTTCCAAAAATTTTTATTTTGTTCCGAGGAGGAGCTATATGTGCAATTATTTTCTTTCCAGCTGGTTATGGAGGGGATCCATGCCTCCTTATTCATGCAGCTGTGGACAACTAATGCCACATACTAGGCTGATTTATTTAGTTCAAGGGTCATAAAGCCTGTTCTGCATGTTTGTGATAGCTGTTACTCAGCAGGTCACACAGGGGTAGAGGGATGTGCTTTGCCAAACTGAGCAACTGTGCTGAAGAACGCCTGCAGAAGCGAATGGAAAGGTGGGATTCCTCACTTGCAATGAAGGCTTTGAGGAGTGATTTCTTTACCTAGGAGAGGAGAGAGCAGGCTGCTGTGTCCATCAGGGTAATAGAGCTCATTCCATCACGTTGGTAATCATTTTCTGGGCGCACAGACCCCAGCTGCTTATTTGGTTTGTGGCAGTTTTTCAGTGCCCCATCCAGCATGCCTGCTCTTCATGCCCAAGGAAACCAACTACTTCTAGGACATTTAAAATGCTGGTCATCAGGTGTTGTTTAGATCACTGGCAACTAAATTGCCCCAAAAAGGGCTTAAACACTGCAGGACTGTAATATCCTCCCCCGTTTCCTGAGCAGAGACGGGAAGGTGATGCCCAGCTGTGTTGGTCTGCTGCAGAAGAGTGTTACCAGACACTTCACTTTCTGTAGCAGAGCTGCAGCTCTGTCAAAGCCTCTTTTTCTGACTGCATGATGTAGCTTCATATAATTGGAGTCATATGGGTGCCACAAGTTTGTGTGCTGCGTAATTATTTTTTAAATCCACTGCTGCACTCTTACAGCACTCCAGCAGAGAGTGATAGTCCACAGTAAGGATTAGCTGCAGACATTTGCTTCTGTGGCCAAGTGGTAACCGGAGAGTGTTCAGTAAACCCTGTGAGACCCTATATTTATTTTCCTGTGCACTGTGTAAATGCATAGGGGTTGAAAAGTCCTGTTGTGTGTTGATGTAGTTTGGAAGGGGACATACAGAAAACTATAAAATGTGTGTTATAATAAAAAATGAAAGCAGGGTCTTTTTCTTGATATACAACCACCACTGAGGCGAGAATGCGGTCCCATAGCACTATCTTAAATAGAACCAGTGCAAGCAACAGAGAGACTTGCCATCACAGCTCACATATCTCCAGCAACTTCAGATTTAGTTCATATTTTGTTTGAGAAGTATGAAATAATTCTGATTATTCAAACTGAAGCAGGAAATCTCTTATCCCTCAGAGTCCTGCAAATTCCCCTTTTCTTTTTCCTTCCTTTGTTTTCCTAATACATTTCCCCAGTTAGACTCTGAAACCTGTAGTACAGAAATTTGAGAGACTTCACGACCCAGTAATATTGCTATTTGTGTTGCCTTGCAGATGGGTTAGGAGAGCTTTCTGAGACACTCTATACTATTTCATATCCATCAAAGCATGTGAGAGCAGGAGGGTTACCCTAAAAGCATTATCCTTCTGCAGTGAATTGGGGTTCTAATGGCTTGCAATAAACACCACTTGGAGGCTGTTTTTTTTCTCTAAGTGTGTTAGCGTGCTTGCAGCACAGTAGACTTTCTTTCTTCCTATGCTAATACTCCAGCAGGCTGGTTTTCCTGTTCCTGCACTGCAATCTCATCCTCATTGTGCCTGGTTGGATGGCAAGCAGCTAGTGGGCTCTGATCCCTGGCTGGAATGTTGAATTCATGGAGAGGTCCATGTGATTTATGAAGTAGCTACAATGGGGAAAAGGATGTGTATACATGTAATGTGTGTGTTTGTACTCAGTGTGTGTGTGTGTATATAAAACTAAAAAAATGGCAAGCCTATGAGAATATTTTACAACTATCAGCCAAGTTTCTGTCATGAAGTTCATTGGCTTTTTTAATGGTGATCAGGTGCTCTCTCCCTTAGCCTAGGGAAGTATCACTGACAGATTTGCAAGAGAGGGTGCCTTCTTGAGTTGTGGCTTTGCCTATGAAATAAACACATCATTGTGACCAATACCAGGCAAGAGCCTGTTCCCATGAGCATCTGTGAGAGCCTGGGTCTTACATGATTAAGGATTAAATATCATGAGTATAAACATACAACCTTCAGGATTTCCGTGACTGCCTCAGGTTAAAAAACAAATTTAGCTGTGAGCTAAATTAGTGGAGCTGTGTGCTGCCTTAGGAAACATCTGGTGCTGGTCAGTGCTAGACAGGGTCTGGGCCTTGATGGACCACTGGCTTGATCTTGTATGGCAGTTCCTGTGTTCTTGCGTGAACCCCCGCCGAGCTTGCACAGCTTTAGGTGGAGCTATTCTTGCATACTCTAATCAGAGGGAAGAACTGCAGTAAATATGGCACAGTGAAGGACACTCCTGTATAATCCATCACACAGGAGATGATGCAAATGAGAGTGAATGTCGCCATGCCCAAGAAATGTGACAACCCTGAAGAACAGAGCAAGCAGTGCTCCTGAAGATCTTGATAGAAGACACACATTGTGCAACTTCCAAATTAGCTGCCTTAAAAGGCAGAATAGTTGTGTGAGCCTTGTCAGGATTTGAATCAGTGGCTTCGTGAAGTATAGACTTTGTATTAAAGTCACGCAGCTGATCAATGAGTTTGATTCAAGGAGCAATGTTGCCTTTTTCACCAATAAACTCAAAGCTTAGTGATGTGAAATAAAAGAAATTGAAGTCTTCCACATATTGTTTCTCCATCTTCCTTCTGTATCTCTGTCGCATAAACAGAATTACTTTGCAACTCCAGAAGACAATTTCATGAAGTGTCAGTCATTATAATTGAAAAATTCAAAATATAAACAATGAGAACATGAGCAAAATGGGAGGAAAACTTTTCAGATAATTTTCCTTCTAAAGATAGACTAGCAGAAGAACCAGGGTCAGTCAAGAATATTAAGTTTGAAACTTAAGAAGGAGCACATATTAAAAATAAAGCCCCAGCAATGAAAGGAGAAATAAAATGTCTTCCCTCTGACTTTTGGCTAAGCTGTGTAGAAGGACTGTCATCTGTTGCTATGAATTAGCCATTCCTCTCTTCCTTCTCTGTCCTGTGTTTCCTGAGCTGCTATGATTGCCTGTAACATCAATGCATGGTGCCATGGAGTGCAGTGTAGACCCACTGAGGAGCAGAGATTTCTCTCGTTGTGTTCACATCTGCTGTCTGACAGCTACGTTAATGAATATGGTCTGGCTTATTACAGGGAGATGGTTTCGAATGAGTAATCCCATTAAAAACACAAATTTGATTGTGGAGGGACCAGATATAGTGCATAAAAGTTTGTTTGCTTTTAAATAAAAGGTGACTGTTCTTGATAAACAGCGTGAGATGAGATGAGAAGACATATAAATACTTCTGAAGACCTTTCAGTTACTATCAGTGCCTTTTAATATCAATGCTAAACAGGACATTGAATTTTAGTCTCTGTCTCAGTTTTTGTAAAACAAAACATCTCTTACACCTGCAGTGAAGTGACTTCAGAGTCATACTAGCATAGCTGAATGCCCAGTGCCATCTAATAAGTCATCCCAAGACTACTACAAGCCTAAAGTGAAGCATGCTTCCCTTTTGGGAGTTGGGGTTTGGGGGGCTTGGGTTTCTTTTTTGCATGAAAGACTAAAGATCGGTTCTGGCTGATATGTCTGATCAAAGATCTTTCTGCCTTAGAGGAGAGAAACCCTTTGCTCTATATGCTCCCTGGTGTCTGTGTTTGTGTTGGATCTCCAGCAATCTATAACACAGAGATCACAGTACTTGATTGCAACAGGCACTTGGCTTTGCTGGTGCTGCATTACCTGCTCCAGAAGAAGGCAGAAAACTGCTCGTAATGAATGACTACACAATAACCTGTCTTCAGGGGAATTTGTTGTTTACTAATCCCATCAATTAGTGTTGGTTTTATGCCTTGAAGCAGAAAGATTAATATGTCCTGTATAATATGTCTTGTCTACTGCATCTGTTTCTGTTCTCATTAGCTACAGTAAGACATAATCCTTTTGTTTAAAAATGGAAATTACAAACAGTGAGAAGTAAAAAAAAGATCTGTGAAGAGGTTTTTGCTGCTTTTTCCTGCCAGTTGTCACAGTGTACCTCCCTGCTCTATGTGCCATTGCGTGGCTTAGCCTCATTCCTTTGTGTTTCAGGTGTTTATTTCCGAGATCTCGCTGCAGTCCCTAAACAGTTTTTTACCTGCAGTCACATTAGAGCTGGATAGGAAAGGGAGTATCACCTCAGCATGCTCTGACATGCATTGTCCCATACAGCCCGAGAAATCAGATTTCCTTTATACCAACGTTCCACATAACAAGTTGATTCCTGCTGTGTTGCAGTAAGCCCACCTGAGATCTTTTTCACTTTTATTGCTTTACTTTGCTACTAAATAAGTATGTTTGGAACTCGTTTTGCTCTGGAAGCATGAGCTGCTCTGCAATTAATAGGATTTCATTTCCTAGCCATATTTTTACCCTCTCTAGATCTTTTGCATTATTTTCTGGCTCTCATTGTTACTTGCAATAATTCCTTATTTAGCGTTATCTGTAAATTTAATGATGGTGTTTCTATTTACAGTGCCTTCCACACTGTGATTAGAAACCTTTGCCTCTCAGTAGTCAGGGCGAGATTTAACATTGACTTCAATAGAGCTGGGTTTTCACCTATTCAGTGACACTGATCCCTGTTTCACACCACTCAACAACTTCTCTGCAAGTATCTCAGTTTTTAAAGGCTTAAAATGGTTAGGTCACTTGTAGTCCCCAAATTGGTGGAGAGCTGAGGTAAGTCAGTACCTGCATGAGATGGGTGGTGGAGGAGAGTTACTGGGACCAGCAATATCTCATAGCTTTATGGTGGTGGACTCAGATGTGTGTCTGGTGGGCAACCGGGGACTGCAAAGTCAGCCACCCTCACAGTTGGCCTGTTTTTCTACTCTTCACTCATTAGAATGTCCCGTATCATCAACACCCAGGTCAGAAGCCTACATGTATCAGCCACTTGGCAATAACTGTTGCAAATCTGTTGACAAAGATGCTGTTTAACAATTTGGGGAAAAAATACTAAGGCTTTCTGTTTTTTGCATGTCTTTACTATGCTTTGCTTCCCATCTCACTTGCTGACTGTGTGGTCTGGAGCACCACCCCATCCCCTCCCATCCCCCGCCCCGACTTCACATTCTGCGTCATATTTTATACTTCTGCTAATTGGACATAAAATGTTGCAGTGCAGAATCATGCCCTCTATCAGAGTCCTAAAAATTTAACAGCTACCAAAATTTTGTCACAGAGCAGTGACTAAACTTAATTTTACTTTGAGACAACTTTAGGCTGTATGATTTATCAGTACCATATTATTTTAATGACCTTTTGGCTTTTTCTAACTGCATGCATCAGTGCTCAGATTCTTGTTGATTTTGACTCATTTTTCACCTAGAAGACACGGTATGAATTTTTTTTTATGGCAATCATGATATATTCCCTCCTATATTCATTTTGACTGCTGCTTTTGGAATTCAGTCCAAAAAAATATGATAACTAGTATTTTTTTCCTTCCTTCTTTCTTCATGGGTCAGTAGTCTCTTAGAAGAAGTTAGGTTAACCAGATGATTGAATATATCGTTTGTCATATCTGTAGCTTTCCAGACAAATACAGTAATTTTGAAAGATCGTTTTCATAAGACATGGTGTTTTTTGAAATTTCTTGAATTAGACTGTAAGAAAGTGTTCAAACGTCCATCAATGCACAAGGTAGATGACCATTACAAAACTACCACACTGTGAGGGGTTTTTAAGCCTCTTGTTGCTTCTTATGAAAAAAAAAAATAAAATAAATGAGTCTGGAAAAGAAGCAACATTTTAGTGAAGAACAGCCCACTGATTCGTTCAGATCAGTCTTGCAAGAGAGTCATCCCTGATCTTCTTAATCTGAAACCAGAGATCACTACAGCATGCAATAGGAGCTGGAATAGATACTGTGTCTGCTAGTGTTTCATTTCTTTTGTGTACTGTTCATTAGGCTAAAATAACCAGCATAATATACGATAGCTGTCCAGATTGTTATATTTTACATCTTTTTTGAAAGGCAGCTATTGCAGCTGCTTATTTCCAGTCCACGGCTTTTCAGGGACAATTGTTAAGTCATTTAGTAAACTCATCAGTTAATTTCCACAGATGCATATCATCTGGATTTACTGATTTGCATAGATTTAAATTTTTCCATGCCAGGCCATTTTTTTTCTCAAATGTTATAAAAACCTCCCACAACATTTGTAGCAACAGGAGACACTTTTCAAAAGTGCCTTCATCCCACTTTGAAAGAGGATTTCTCAAAAGTTTGTCTTTCATTTTCTGTGGGATTAATAGATTATTCTGGGAGAATTAAGGTAGGCAAAATAAGGATATGCCTGTGGATGTGTCTTTGCAGTAGACAGACTAGGTGTAGTAAATTGGATATCAAATCAGCTTCTGTCCTGATTCAGCCTCCTTGAAAGTCTAAGATTACAGGTACTTTGGGGTGGTTTTTTTTTGCTTTTTCTTTTGGTAAAGGCAAAGACTTGCAGAAATAAACAGTATTTAATTTTTTCTCAACTATACATGAAAGACACATACCAATACACATGTAAATGCAAGTGTTTGTAAATGCAACAAGGGGTTTCACCCTTAGCCAGAGCAGAAGTTGGGAGGTCCTATGGGCAGATCTGGAGTTTAAGAGCAGATCACATTGAAAACTTTTAATCTCCTGTTTGCTGGTTTCTGGATCATGAATTTGTCCTCTGTATTATTTAGGGAAGCAGTTGATGAGGCACATTCAGCTGTATTTGTCATACACCAGATGTCAGGATAGTTAAAGTCACTCATGCTTCCTCTGATTTCAAGCTCCTCAGCAGTTGGTCTGGGATAGTTTACACATGCGCACACATGCACACGCATGGACACACACGTTGTTTACAGACTACAGTGTATGCAATGTATCCTATATATTTATATGATTTCCCATATCACTTATTCCTAGAGCCACAGGCATGCTGGATCATATCCCCATTTAAAGGAACAGCTCTAGATTTATCGCTAGAAAACACAGGCTTTGCAAATGCATTTAGCCCTCTGTGCTGTTCCTTACCGTCCCTTCTCCCTTTCTCCCCTGCTGCCAGTGGCACCTGCTACCCCCAGGCGTATTTGCAAAAGCTATTCTAGTAGATCTGAATGCCTTCTAAATATAATGGAGTATCAGTAGGTTTGGTGATGGCTCTGAACCCAAACTGCAGGTCTCAGATGTGCCGTATACCACTTACGAGGTTTCAGACGTGCTCGTTAGTTCATTCTCTTCCTTTGTTCTTCAATTTTCTCTTCCCAGACAGTAAATAATTCTCACACATGGTGCCTACAAGAGCCACCGCTCATTTTTGTGTGCTGCTAAACAACTGCCAAACGCAGCAGCGACTGCCATTCAGCACCAGGTGAAATGGAACCTCTGCATATGGTCTGCTAGGATCCTTAAGACTGGGGGATGTTCAGCAAGTGTGGTCTATAATTTGCCGAGGTCTAAGCCTATATTTTGATGAATGAGTGGTATTTGGAAAAAAAAAAACAAAAAAAACAAAAACAAACAGGATCTGGGAAAAGGCGAAAACGAAACGAAATAGATCCACATGATTTGCTTTCACAATCTTCTTATTTGATGAGAAGGACTTTTTATTTTTACATACCTGAATGTACCTTTTTGCCTTTTTCACCTCACTTAACTTATTCATCTTTCTGTCCCGTTGTCAGGCCACCTGTAGAAGACAGCCAAACCCTGCTGACCCCAGTAGTGAGCTGTGGCCCACCGGGAGCCCTGCTAACCCGGCCTGTCATTTTAACCATGCACCACTGCGCAGAACCCAACACGGAGGACTGGCAGATCCAGCTGAAGCACCAGGCTGCCCAGGGGCCCTGGGAGGTGAGGCTCTGGAGCTCCAACCTGTACGCTGACTGTACGCAGGGCTCTCTGATTATCCTTCAGCTGCCTTTCCAAACAAGGATGCCTGTATCTCAGGTTTTCCATGTGAAATGCAGGACTGCTGCAGGCAGGCAGGAGTCTACCAGGTATCTAAGGTGCCGGGTGGCTATACAGAAATGCTGTCTTGGGGCAATTTAGTGCCCCCTAGTTCTGGATATTTTCCATTAAATGGCCTTCATTGCTGGATTTTGACATTTGAACTTTTGGCCATGGCAGGATACTGTTCTGAAGCCATGGGGCGATATAGAAAAGAAAAAGCAAAATAAAAAACAGTAGCTGACAATAATTTCTACCTTGATTCTAGAGACAAGAAAATGTTTTTTATGGAGTAATGTGAACTCCCCTGGTTTACAGTCTGTTTTCAAAAAAGTGAAAATCATGCCACAAATTAACTTGTGCTTCAGCATCAAGACATCAGCCAGGTTAATAAAATGTATAGGCCTTGCTTTTCTTTTGGTTTTCCCTCCTAGCATGTTGGTGGAGCATCACTTTGATTCAGTTCATGCAGCTGGGATCCAACTCTGCACCATCCTGCAGACATGTTTCTGGGCAGTGCAGACTTGGCAGGAGCCTGGCATAGTTCCTTGCCAGTAATGCAGCAGGAGGATGTCCTGGGGCATGGTGGCAGAAGGATCTTCCACTGTAACTGGAGCATAAAGTGATGCTTTCAGCAAGGCTGGGCCACCCTGGCATACCCTTCCTCTCCAGCCCTCTGCTCCTAGGTACCTGCTGCCACCAGTTTGGTCTCACATAATTAATTTGGCAAGGACACTCTCCTACCACTAGGTTTAATGAGGTCATGGTGGTTTTTGAAGGCAGTTGGACTGACAACAACAAGAGTGCTGTGTCCAACTCCCTTCTAATGCTCCTGCTTTTGTCCCCTGTCTGGGGCACCAGCTCTTCCTCACACTGGGAAAGAGTATACAGCGAACATGGGTCTGTCTCACCAACTTTTCTGCACCCCACCAGCCTGACTTTGGGGACTGAACATATGTTTCTTACTTGTGTCTGTGCGTTACTGGCACCTCTTCATTTTCTCCCTCATCCTCCTGCCTTTGACAGAGTGGTTGCTCCACCAGCCACGCACACACTCTGGTGCCAGCACATCATCCACAGCCATCACATCATCCTCTTCTTACTCCACTCAATTCTGGAGAAGCTCCTCCAATCTGAGCCTCACACGTGCATGCACGCATGCACACACACACATGCAAACACACATGCATGCATCCATGCACACGCCTGCAACATCACTTGGGGCAAGCACCTCCTGCTGGAACCAGTTGCTGCCATGGCTGTAGGGGAGCTACAATCAGTGCTGCAGTACTTTGCCCTCCGGAAGGATTGTGCCACCCCTGCAAACATGGCATCTTTGCCTTTCCTGAGACTAGGGAGCTCCAACTCAGCTCTGAAATTCAGTTGAGCCTATGCTGCTTAGTGTCTGGATGTGTACATTATGCTACAGACCTGCAGGCAGCCGGGGTGAAACAGATGAGTTCTGCCGAGTATCCTGTGGCACATGTGCAAAAGACAGCCGTCATCTGCTGCTGCCTGTTTGCTTCTGCTCTCTCTCAAAGCTATTCAAAGTATCTTGTGTTGTATGCAGGATATTACATGCAGGGTTGAATGGAGAAATTAGCAGGGGAGCTATTTTCCTCTATGCACAGGTTGGGGAGATTATCTGCATTCGGGTTGTATCTATTTTTTTTTTTTTCAGCCTGCAGTCTCGTCACAGAGGATTACTCTGACGAAGCAGCAGGTGATATTTCACTTAGATGTTGCATTCAGCCATTGGTAGAGCTTACTTCCCTTCCTGGAGTTTTTATAACTCCTTATTGTCATGCTTAGGAAGTGAAGGGCAGATATTTCTTCAACATGACTGCAACTACTGCTGTTGAATCATGGTCAATGATTTTGATAAAGTTTTGGTGATATTTTCTTTAGATGCCTAACTGTCATGGGCTTTAAAAGCTGCTGCAGGCCCCAGAGGAAATAGTTACAAGTCTTAGGGGAGTGAAGACATGAGGAGGTTTCTACCACCATTATCACCACCTTCACCCTAGAGAGACCGCTTCCCATTCCCACATGCCTATGCAGGAGAAAAGCTGGATTCAGGAATTTTAAATCATTATTAATCTAAGGTGCAAACATCAAGGATTTGTATATCATCCAGGCTTGAAAGGGGCATTTCTGTCTCTAAGGAGAGCAGCTCTGAGGTGTCAGGAGCTCTAACTTGGCATCTTTCTCCCTTAGGACGTGGTGGTGGTTGGGGAGGAAAACTTCACAACTCCATGCTATATCCAGCTGGACCCAGAGGCCTGCCATATCCTGACAGAAACTCTCAGCACATATGCCTTGGTGGGACAGTCAATCACCAAAGCAGCAGCCAAACGTCTCAAACTGGCCATCTTTGGACCACTGTCCTGCTCTTCGCTGGAGTACAGCATCCGGGTCTACTGCCTTGATGACACACAGGATGCCCTTAAGGTGGTTGTTGCTCTCTGTTGTTTTCCCTCTCCCTGGATTATTTTTCAGCTCAGAAGAAAATCTTGACAACAAGCTGCTGTTTTACCATTTAACCCCTACACCCTATAAATTGTTCTTTGCATAGGGATCTCACACTCTTTTCCACCCACCAGTCTTTTTTCCTTTGTTTACCTGTATCATATCCTGAATCCTAAGATTTTTGCATTATTAAAAGGCCATAAGGTACGTGGGGCTTCATTCGTTATTCATGTATTTTTAATGCTAAGTGCCAGCTCCCCAGAGATGGGAAAACATATAAATGCTTCTTTGTAAATAGTTGGTAATGATAAAAGAAGCTTCTGGACTGTTAATCACTGCCTGCTTTCATACTGTTTTATTACACCTTTTCGCGTGCAGCTTTTTTGTGCTGGGAATTCACAACTAAAATAAACCAAAACTGTTGCTATCTCTAACTATATAACCTTACTCTCACTGTGTAATTCTGGCATGCACACAAACACACACTCACTACATACAGATGAGCAGACAGATAACCACACTTACTGTTTCTCTTTATAAATGCTTGCATTTATACAGATGGTATCTCTAATAGATGCACTCATGAAATATGTAGCTCCAACTGCACATGTAAGAATGGAGGTTATTAAAAGGTGGGAGTTTTTTCTTTAATCGTAGCCAGTGCAACTTTCTGAATACCTCTTTGCAGTAAAACAAGTTGAAAGCCTGGCTCCAAGCAGAGGGATCTTGGTGCTGTTTATGCTCTTTTTTCCTCAGCTCCACGTGGGAATTATTTGGATTTAAACCTCATACACTGGCTGGGAGATGTTTTTCAGAGCAGTGACTCCCATCACTGTGAATGGCATGCTTTGTTTTCCTCCTCAATACTATCTGATATCAAGGCTTTGCTGGGGTGATATGCTTCTTCTTTGTGTAAGAAAGGCAGTTAAATATTAAGGGTCGAAGCAGGCATATTGGGACTTCAGCATGGTTTTGCCTGTAAAGGGCCTGGGAGTTTGGCCTCTGTCAATGTGTTGGTGTTATCAGGCTTTTAGAAACAATTATTTTTTCTAGTCTGATTTTCATTTTCTTAAAAAAAAAAANAAGGATCTTTCATAGCAATCAAGCTTCAAAAGTCCTGATGGTTTTATGCCTGTGCTGCGTAATACAATTTTCCATGGGTTCATCAAGGCCTGAGGTAATAATAAGTGAGTTGGAGGGGCCTTGGACAGGCAGCTAATGCAGTCAGAGCTGGGGGAATCCAATTAGGTGTTACTCAGAAGCTGTTGTTTAGTTTTTAATAGACTGGAGGGAGAGTTGTGAAGTAAAGTTAATCCAATTCGGTGTGATAGCAGAAGGGATCAGGAGAGGTACTGAGCAACATGAAGGGACCATCTTTCACCTGAGGAGCTGCAGCCAGCATTTGGGAGTGGAGCAGGCTAGTCTTTGGGTTTCTGCTGCAGGTAGACCCTAAAACGAGCTTGCAGTTTGGTGAGAAAAGGTGAGCAAGTCAGGCAGCTGCCATCACACTCATACCTCCTGCTTTTTTAAGGCAAAGTAAGTGCATTTTAATTTTCTTATTTTTTGGCACATCAACCCCCAAACTGGAACGCATGGGGTTCAAGACCCAGCTAGCTGGTGGTTTGTGGGAGGACAAGCACATGTATTTGCTGACCACACACTCTTATGAATGTGTCAATTGCATGTCTCTGGAAATGAAAGGTCTGGGGAAGGAGATGATTTAAGAAAAATGAATCTAGTAAACAAACTATCCCTGTGTGATAGTGTTGTGTAGACTCAAACTGTGACCATTTAGAAAGAAAAAAAAGGTTGAGGTGTTTGCTGCATTCTTTCACAATAGCTGGCACTGCTGCAGCCCTGACCAATGCTGAGAGGAGACCCTTGGCACTGCCATATTGCTGAAGGGAGGGCATTCACCAGACAACTGCCACTGGCTGTGTGGGACAAAGCATGCAGATGGGGCTGGACCAGTGGGTCCTGAGGTTACAAGTAAAACAGAGAGGGTGGAAAAGGTGTAGGCAGCAAGTGAGGCACCAGCTGCAATGTCTCAGTGCTCCGGACGAGACACGGCAAGGGGAAGGAAGAACAGTGAGAGAAGTTGCCACATTGAGAAGACTGAGGTTTGGAAGAGCCTTTATAGGGGATTATGTGTTTATTTTAATAGGCACTAAATGCGTTCTGTTATTATTTACAACTAGGATAGAGTGGTCCATATGTTGAATGTGTCCTAACAGCCACCAAGGGAAGACAAGCAGTTGTGGTATAAAACACTGTGCAGTATTTATCCAGCAGGCTTTTTCCTCATCATGCAGAGTAAGCACTCGCTGCTGAACTGCTGGTGCCCACAGTACAGTAGGGAAGTGTAATGGCTTGCCATCAATAAGGGTTTGGTTATCGTGGGAGGAGCTTGGTGGGGTTCCTGGGGGTTGCGGAGCAGAGTGGGTTCAGTGCTGATCACATGTGCAGCATCCTCAGCCCCGCAGAGTCCCAAGTCACCTGCATGGGTTGCTCAAAAAAATGCTTTTTGGGGAAGAACAAGGGTAGCTGTGACCTCAAGCGCTGGCCTCTTTTATTTAAGACTGATTTTTGCAATTTGGGGGATGCCCAAGCTAGTCTGCTGTAATTAAGAAAAAAAAGAAAAAAAAAAGATCTTATAAATACAAAGAATTCCAGCTGCTTTATTCTCATCTGTTTATTCATGTATGGCTTTGAGACTGAGGTATGTGAACTGTGTGTGGCAGCATGGCAGGGGCTGAGCAGCTGGGCATGCTGCCTCCCATGCCGGTGGCAAGTGAATGATTTCAGGCTGTAGCAGGGTGGCATCCCCCAATCCACCTCATGCTGTGCAGTAACTGTTCTACCAAAAATAAAACCCAACCCCCCCAAAACTAAAAATGCACAATAGGCATATGATCTTCTCTCAGTTATTTAATGCATATTTTTCCCTCTAATGAATAAAAGCAACAGTTTAGGCTGAACACCATTGCTTGCTTGTGCCCCATTAATGAGGAACCCCTTTCCAAATACTGGTTGTGGCTGTCCTTGTGATGCTGTTAATGAAGTGATGCCTTACACAGCTCCCTCTTCTAGGAAGGGTATAACGGCTTAAGTTCCAGCTCACAGGAGTGTTGAGAAGTGATGGGGAGGGTAGCCACAGCCACCTCAGTATGGGGCAAGCAACATGCCACTCAGCTTTTGGCTTAGGAGGGCATAGAGGTCGGTGAGAAAAGCACTGCTCGAAATAACATGCCGTATGGCTAAAGCCAGCCTGCAGGTCTGAAGGGCTATGCAAATCATGGCTCCAAATTAATTCTGAAGTAATTAGCTGAGGGGCATGGGAGAAGCACAGGCTGCTCAAGGTCCTCCAACAGAAGAGCGACAGTGACCAAGGGTCATTACACACAGTGGAATATTGAAACTAGACACCCAGATCGGTGACTGGGATGGTGCAGTGTCACACTGCAATGTTTTTCCCCTGGTAGTGTGGCTCCCAGGGCTGGTACTGCATGGGTAGGAGCAGTCCTTCACCCCCCGTGCCCTGTGTGCCTGAGAAGTGGCGTCTGCAATTAGCTCACACAGTGCAGCAAGTTGTCTTCTGGCCCTTCTAGGGAGGTAATTTGGACATAATGAAGATCTATAGTAATCAGATAATTACTATTGATTGCTCTTTAGACATCTTGACATGGTAATTAGGAGGCATTGGAAAGATGCTGGAAGTGATTCATTGGCATAACCTTAATCTAAAAGGGTTCCTGATTTTGTTTCTTTTCCTCTAATGGCTGATAAACAAACATCATTTTAGCTTCAGGATCTTCCAGGTGATGGACTCACCAGGGCCAGGGCCTTTTCTTGCACGCTAACTAGATATTAAACATTATCAGATGTAGCTTGTTTTCTGCTTAGCTAAAATTGAAGGTCCTTTACTCAGCCTGGGGTAGCATCCTGATTTTGTGTGCCCATGTACTCCTTGAGCATGCTCATCCTATATATGATTGGTTTTGACCACCTGAGACTGGTTTGTTGGTTGGCTTTACAATTAAATGTGACTTAATGTGGCTGTTGGTTTCTAGTGGGGCTCATGTAGGTGCCTTTGTACTTGCATCTTCATGAGGACTACAATTAGGCAGTTTGTAAGCAATGGTCTACTGTGGTCTCATTAGTTACAGGCATACCTTTCCTTTTAGCAGCAGAAAACGACCAGGTTATTGGCTTACTAGCTTTTAATTACAAGATCGGTATTTCAGTAACTCTGAACCTATGTGTTTATATGCTCCATCACAGTGTCTTGCTCATGTTTTGATATTATCCCACCTGACAGCTAGGCTCAGAGCAGACGTTTGTTATCTTCTGTACTGCTGTCAGAGAGCAGTTTGCCAGGAGGTCACAAGCTGAAGGGCCAGCAGTATGCACAGATCCATATCAGCAGGACTGATGCAAATAAGAGCATCCAAGAAGCAAAATAGTAAAGCTACCATTAGATGTCTGGTGTGGTGAGCAATGGAGAAGACTAATCTATTTCCATATTGAAACAGGGCCTGTATGCAAAGTCTTTCTGTTCAATATAACTGCATGCAATTAAGCTTTCTGCTTATAGGACACATCAGATAACGGTCTGTCTCTCAAAGGAGACATGGTTGCCTGCATCCCTGCTGGGCTGCTACTGTATGATGAGGGTGAGGGGGTTATACTCAAATCCACTAGAGCAATTCAGTTTCATGGGGAAACACAGCTCTGCATTTTTTATTTATTGGTAAAGCATCTACAGCAGTTGATCTCGATGAATCAGAAGACCAGTGGGCTGCTTTGTTGGAACCTGACTACTTTCTTCTTGTTATTGCAATACTGCAGGAGGTCCTCCAGCTGGAGCGGCAGATGGGCGGGCAGCTTTTGGAGGAACCCAAAGCTTTGCATTTTAAAGGAAGCACCCACAACCTCCGCTTGTCTATTCATGACATTGCCCACTCTCTCTGGAAGAGCAAACTGCTGGCTAAATACCAGGTGAGCCATCAAAAACCATTCACATTGGATCCCAGCAGCAAATCTTAAAGAAATACACCAAGGTGTATGAAAAACAGCAGGTGCCAAACTGCAGGCCCCCATGGACATTTTTTTCACATGGACCATTTGTAGTGGAGCTCCATTTGCATGGAGCCCATGGTTTCTGGTCATATAGCATCTGTGCCCTTGTCTCACATCCCTCTCTGACTATACTTTTTTTTGTTTTCATCTGCAGGAGATTCCCTTTTATCACATCTGGAGTGGATGCCAGAGGAACTTGCACTGCACCTTCACACTGGAAAGGTTCAGCCTGAATACCCTGGAGCTGGTATGCAAGCTCTGTGTGCGGCAGGTTGAAGGAGAAGGGCAGATCTTCCAGCTCAACTGCTCCATCTCAGAGGTAAATGACATTGGTGCATTTCTCTATCTAACTGCAGGAATGGGATGGTTGAGGTTGTGATATATTCTTTCCCATTGCTAGCTGTTCAGTGCTTCCCATTTTCCTTCTGACTGCTGGGGTGGACATAAGGGATGTATTAAGCCATTGCTTTGGTTCTCCTGTTGCATTTTCCCTTAGTTTCCCTCATTTGGAAGGGAGCATGTCCCTTTCCAGGGAGGGAGGAGGGCAGCTATGCTCTCCCTGCTAGTGCGGCCTCTCTTTGTGGAGGAGGTCTTTGCCTATCACACTGTAACATACCTTGTGAAGTACCACCGCATGGTCCTGTTTCCTGGCAGTCTGCAAGACCATCATGCCTGACATTTGCCTGGAGAGGGAAGAATAGGAAAATGCCGTTGCCGTAAGTTTGCATAATCCACTCTGCTCTGATCCCACATAATACCTGCTGTGCAGTAGGGCCTATCAGATGGTCTACTTGCAATAGACTTTTTGCCTCAGATTTTGCTACTGCTACAAGTCCTGTCCATTACTTTCAACACTTTTTCTTTTGATGGCTGATATATTCCAGTAGAAAAATGATCGTAAGTTTTGGAACAACTTTGCTGATGGAGGTATTGTCTCCAGGTAGCACCTGGAGACTTTTCACTTTTTGGGGCAATCAGGCTTACGGTTGAGACCAAGCAACTTGTTGAGGTGTAAAGGAGCATCAACTGTTATGCTGGTGGGTTTTATGCCTGGCACACTCAGTGGCTACAAAGAGCAGGCTCTCAGTTAGCAATTGCTGCTGGCTGACTTGTGGAAGGGCTCAGAGATCAGAGACAAAAGTTACTTGTGCTGTAGAACCCTGATGGTGTGCACCATTACCCATAACATCTGCTTGGATATTTGGTGTAAAGTTACCTATTCAGCTGGGGACTGCACAGCATTAAAGACAGATGGTAAAACAAGTATCGTAAACAATTATTGTAATAAGCACTGCATTGAGGTAATCTCTAATTTAACCTCATGGAGAAGAGAAAGAACTGAGAGTAACTTTAATGAAATGCAAGTATACACTATAATCATCTTCAGCTGCTTGTGTGTAATAAGGCCTGGTAATAGATTCAGAGGGAATAGGATAATATTCTTGTCTTGTGTTGCAATCCCATCCGTCAGGGATGAATAGAGGGAGTGAATAATACTGCTCTTATCAAGGCTGCCTGCTGCAAATTGCTCCTTGTGGTTAACACCTCGTGGTGCTTTCAAGCCTTAGTGAGGGGCAGGAGGACGCTGGGCTGCTAAGGGCTGGCAGATTAGTATTGTGTCAACTAGAAAAAAATAACAACCTAAAACTCAGATGATTTCATGACAAAAATCACCTGGAACAGTAAAAACAGCAACCTGGAAACTGATGTATATGCCTCTAGAGGTGTGTGCCAGATCAGGCATCAGGAACCTTTCGCTGTGGTTCCTCACATTTTCTTCTGTGGCTAGTGGTTTCCAGCAAGTGGTTAGGCATTGCAGGAATGTGCCGGTGCCTTTCTTTGTTGCTGGATCTACCACTATGCCTCTGTCAGCCTGCGGTTGAAAATATAGCAGCAGTTTCCTGCATCCTCCCTTAATGGGTTGAAAAAAAAAGCATATGTAAAGGATGTAAAAATTCTGCAGATTAAACTGTCTTATTCTGGCTTTATACAGCATCAAAGACTGGGACTTCAAAAATACAAATGCAATGAGTGCCAAAACGTTCATGTTTGTGAGGCAAGCCCCTTTTATTTTGTGCTGTCCATAGTCACCCAAAAGAGCCCCAGGGCACAGCTACAGATACTTGGGGCTCCTTCTACAGCAATCCTGATGCATCTGGGAGAGCAGACCACCTCAAGAGCTGGAGCAGCACTGCCTGAATATGTCACTTGTGTCCCTTGGTCCAGAATAAAAAGGGAAGGATGTCTGTCTGTGATGCCACCAGTCACCACCCTACAGCTGCTTCTGCCCTGCCAGCACAGGGGAGCCTGCAGGCAGCAGAGGTGGCATGTGAGTCATTTTGCCAGCTCCTGGCAGCCACCATCACCGGACAGTTAGAGGACAGTAGGTTGTTGCCTGAAGTGGTGGGGTTGGGGCACCCAAGTAAGGATGCTGCATCTGGCACTGCTTTGGCATGTTCACTGAGGACATTACAGTGTGGCATAAACCTTTCTTGGTTAGAAATTTCACTGATTTTCTAAAATGCCATTTCTTAAAAAAAAAAAAAAGAAAAAAAAAGCATACTTAGAGAATGAAAGAGAACTAATTGGTGTGGGTAAAAGAGTGGAGGCAAAAGAGGTTTAATTCTATTCATTGCTTATGAATACTGTCTCTCCCCTTTGCATCTCTGTGTACTTTTTTAAGGGGGGGGAACCAAAGACTGTGCATGCCTCTTAGCATCTCAAACAAGCTTCCTGGGGGATTTGCAATGGCAGCTTAAGCCAAGCGTTACCTGGTTTTGAGACAGTTTGGGGTTTTAGAGAGCCTTGTCAGCAGCCAGCCTGACATGAAGCAACAAGGCAGCTCACAGAGGAGCAAACAAATTGACATTTAATGATGAGACTTTTTCATGGGCTGTGATCTGGCAGAGGGAGAGGAGAAGCTGCTCCCCCATTTCAGCCTGAAAAGGAGACCAAATTGAGAAACAGAGTGAGAAGCATGAGGGGAGACCCAGTTATGCTTGCTGCTTCTTCCATCGTGCATTTGGTAGTGTAGCTGGAGGTGGGAAGTGCCGCATGTGGGAGGAGTGGCCCTGCTGCATGGATGGATGATCAGTCAGCTTCTATGAGGTTTGGTGGGGCTTTCAGCCACCCTGCAGGACCTCATCATTCCTAAGCAAATCCCAAATCCAAATTGATCAAAAACCATTGCCCTACCAGCTCCCAAACCTGTGGGTGCTAAATCCTTCCAGGCTAAGGAAAAGACAAAATCCTTGCCCAGAGTAGCCAACGGCTTGTTATTCCCTGTGGGGCTGTGTTACAGTGGTGCCATGGGGAGTCTCTCAGCTGGGAGAGCATCAACACCATACCTGCAGGTGACAAGCTGATGTAGAAGGTGACTTTCCCCTTGAAGCACTGCTGCCACACTGCCTTTGAGTGCAGTGCTGGTGTTGGGGAGGAGAGTGACGACTGTCCCCCCGAGCCCCCACCCAGCACACACACACCAGCTATATCCAACACAGAGTTAAAGCTGCATAAAATTGAGGGATAAGCTCGTACCTGGGGCAGTATCAACCATCTCTCTATCTACCCAGCATCAGGGTCTTCAGAGAGCATGGGTGCTGCCAGAGGGAGCCTGGTATTGGCTCAGTGAGGGGTGGGGGGGCTTGGAGGGCTGCTGGGAAGGACCTGATGCCAGCCAAGCCAGCAAAGCCCAGTTCTGCACTAGTAGTAGCAATTTGCTCCGAAATGTGTCGAAGTGCTTGATCTTTCATTATTTCCAGTAAATGATTAATTAAGCTGGGCTCAATTTTGTCCAACTGTAGTAATCTTCACTCTCAAAAAAAAAAAAAAAGTACAAAAAAAAAATCTGCTGCCTACCTAAAGTTGGGTATAAATATTTCTTTTTCAGCTGATTAACATAAATGCTTGATTAGTAGAGGGCTGCTCCCCTCTAATGCCAGTAAAAACACTGAGTCTCAGGGGATAGACTTCTACAATCGTCTCTGCACTCACTAACAGAACTGCTGGGTTTTCTTGTTTGTTTGTTTTTTTGCTTTCTTTCCAACCTCAGGAACCTACTGGCATTGATTATCCTCCTGTGGACACAGCAGGCACCATCACCACAATAGTAGGACCCAGCGCTTTCAGCATCCCCCTCCCAATAAGGCAGAAGCTGTGCAGCAGCCTGGATGCGCCCCAGACCAGAGGCCACGACTGGCGGATGCTGGCCCACAAGCTGAAACTGGACAGGTGAGTGGGGCTGTCTACACGTGGTTGGGTGGTAAAGCCCCCCTAGGAGGGAGGTGCAAAATGTTCATGGTGAAGATGAGTGACAGGAGATGCGTCAACAAACTGGTCAGACTGACCATGCAGGAGATGAGCACCTTGACAGCACCAGCAATGGGGATGGTCTGAAATAATATAAATTCAGATAGTCTTCACGCAGCTGAAAAATTTATTTTCATTTTGGCTTGTTGCAGGTACTTAAATTATTTTGCTACAAAATCAAGTCCCACCGGGGTGATCCTGGACCTCTGGGAAGCCCAGAATTTCCCTGACGGGAACCTGAGCATGCTGGCAGCAGTTCTTGAAGAAATGGGAAGACACGAAACCGTTGTTTCTTTGGCAGCAGAAGGAAATTACTGATACAGCCTTGGCATGAACAGGAAGGACAGACGCAGGGAGCGGTAATGCCCTGTTATTACAACCGAGAATTGAAATGAAAACCCAGACCAATGAGTTACACAAGAGACATTTCAGAGAAGAAAGCAAGCAAACAAATGAAAAAAGAAAAAAAAAAAAAAACAAACGAAAAAAAACAAACCCAAAACCAAACCAGCCCTGACCTTCACATGTGCTCTCCTTGTACATTATCACAGGATCTAAAAGAAATCATGCAAAGTTATACCTTGAAAATATAAATCAACCTAATGTTCCTCTCGGCTTGGCTGTACACTGCTTGGTACAGGATTTTACAGTTTCCTAGGAAACGCTTTTTATTGCTATCCAGATATATGGATAAACTTTCTTAACAATCCCAGTTTCTATGGATGTTGTTTACATCAAATTCTGGACAGGGGTAAGGAGACTGTCCATGGCTCTTTATATTTTTTGTTTAAAGCCATTCTAGACAAGGCTATGGGCAGTTGGTTGTGGCTATTTCAGCTTGTTGGTTTCTGGTGATTCAGATTTTGGCTACAATTCTACACATCAATTGTCTCACAATGATCCTCCTGTCATTGTTCTGTTTCCTAGACCTACTAGTTACAAAACAAAACAAAACAAGCAAATCAGAGTTTAAGAGGTGTGCGTCTGGAAAGCAGGTACTCTGGGTGCTAAGCAGGAACACGTGTAACAATCCCTTCCTTCCCCAATTAAGTTCCACTGAGCCTGTGTGAATAGCTGTAGGACAGTGGGCAATATAGGATCACTTAATTTTCACTTCACAGTGTAACACCTTTCCACCCCTTTGTGACATGACGGGGCCGGATATGCAAATCAGAGCGGTTAGGGGAAAAAAAAAAGAAACCCAGAAAAAAATAAAAGAGAAGTTGATATGATAATTATTTACTAATTAGTATCTAGTACAAGGATTATAATTATTATTACTGTTATTATTACCATTATTACTTTATTTCTAATTTTGTCAGCAGCAGAATGAATCATTCCTGTTTTTATGGAACCTGTTGTCCCCTTTCTGAAGGTCTTCTAAGACATGTCCCTCTATATGCTGTCAGTCCTTCCCTTCTCTAGCCATTGTGTTCCTTCTCCAACATCCTCTGTGAGCCCACAGGGTTTGTTCGCTTTGTGTTAGCATTGCTGGGCTTCGTGACCAATGCAAAGGTTGTATTAACTGGTGATGGTCCACTGAAGTCACTCATCTATACCTGCAAAGAAACCAATCCAGCATCCCTCCTTGGGATGCTTTGCACCACTATGGTGCCTCTGGGTTGCTCCAACAAGCAATCCTGTCCCAAGGTGTCTGTGAACCAGTGATAGCCTCCTAGTCCAAATACACTGGTTCAGGAGCAGGAATGCAAGCACATGGAGGCGTTGACATGGACCACCTGATTTGTGCAGCCAAGGTGGGCCTCCATATGTCCTGCTTTGCTTTACTGTGGTCTGAAAGCCAGCAGGTTCCATTAGCTTTCCATGGAGCTGCAGGCACTCACTGTGACTGAAACCCACCTCTTCTTACAATATTTGCAGTAGTCAGGGCTACTGGGAATCATCTGCTGGGTGAGATGCACACAGTGGATTTCCACAGATATTCCAAGGCTTGCTGCAACCAGCAAAGCCTCCGATGCATGAGTCAGTACAGGGCGGTGCAGTGGCAGAGTCAAAATCTTGTGTACTGCAGTTTGCTGCCTGTACTGTGGTCCCGCCACTACTACCTGGGCAGGGTGGCACAGGTTGTCTCTGTCTGGCCCCAGGGGACATTTATCCCTCTCAGCATCATCCCTCTTGGCCACCGCAAAGAGATTTAAGTGGGAACTTGGGAAAAGAAGTGAACTTTTGCTTTTTCATTTGCGACTGCAAACATATTTTATTTTCTGTTCAAAGACTGACTCTTTGGTACATGACAGTGCATAGGGTCGCAGTAGTTTTACTGCCAGCCTTGTTAGTCCTCTACTTCTGGTGCACAAAAGGCTTTCTTCCCGAGCCTGTCCGCTCCAAGTTTCCAGCCAGATCCTGGATATTACTGTTGTGCACACATGCATGCTTCTGCCAACACACATATTCCCATTCCACGTGTTTCCCGAGATCTGAGCTGGCTTGTTTTCTATTGTGGTTTTGGTTTTGTTTTTCCCCCAAGGCTTTCCAGATTGCGCCTTTAAAGGTAACTTTGAAAATGTCATTGGTCAAAATGAAAGGAAGATTTCATCTGACCTTTTTCCCACTTGACATTTCCATAGGCTTGTGGCTTTTTGTTTTTAATTTCTCAGCTCCCTGACACCAGCAGGATTTTGATTGACCACTGGGCAGCCATCACAAAGCTCTCCCTTCCTTGTAAGAGGTAACCTGGCAGTTTGCACACCAGCATTTCAGTCAAAACTGGCAACCAGAGGACATACATTTTAACTTTGAACATCTGTCTGCATTTTGCCTGTGTTAAGTCTCACCTTCTCTTAATATAGAGATGCCAAGGGCATCCTTTGAATGCCCAGTTGTCATCTTTTTCACCTTGAACATCTGATGTAGCCCATTGAAATGCTAATGGAAATCTTGTTCTCGACTTCAAGAGGCTTCAGCTGGGGCTTCCAGTTCTGCTGCCCCTACATTTTTTTACTTACTTTGGAACTCTAAAATGGCTCTTAAAAGCTAGATCTCATCTCTTTGCCCTCCTGTGACATATTCAGGTAACCAGTTGTATTTAATTAGTGCTTCTTCACACCCACACATCCTTCCTTCATGACTCTCCCAAGGTCGGTGAAGCGGCTGAACGGTCCTTCACAGTTGTCCCTTCTTCAGCTCAGTCTTTGTGAGCTGATACCAAGGTCCACTGGTACTCTGGGCTCAAGGTGGGCAGTGTGTGCTCCCTTCTCACAGAGGCATTGCCAGAAAATGTCTCATAGCTCTCTGTATTGCTTCGAATTGATGCTCCTTTTTCCAGCTTTCTGACCTACCCTGATGCTCCCTTTCAGAAAAATATATGATCAACTTTAAATATTCAGAGGCATTTTCCTTTTACAGCATCACTGTAAAGGGGATTTATTGAGAAACACACCCAGATTAAGTGGAGTTGTCACAGACGTAGATGGCAGCCAAGAACACCACTGCCAGGCAGGGCAGCAGCATCACCATTGCTGGGTGGTGGAGCTGCTCTTCTTCCAGCCTGACTACTCAGAGACCTTTCCTTGCCTGCTGCAATCATGGGCTGGATGATTTCTCCAGCCCCTGCTCCTTTGCAGGGTCCAGTACAGCACTGTGCCAGCTGCCTGGCAGGGCAGGGAGAAACAGGGTCTGCCAGGGACAAGGACTTTTCCTCCACAGAGCCACACCTTGTCCCACCAGCTCCACACTTGTGCTTTGCTACTGCTGCTAACAGCATCTCCCATCTCAACTTACTCTCTCTTTGCATTAACTTTGCTCAGTTTTTTTTTTGTTTTGTTTTTGTTTTTGTTTTTGTTTTTTAGGCCTGGGGGTGGGTACCATGCTGTCAGGGCGTGCAGTGGGGGAGAGGGCTCTGGGGTGGGTCAGTGATACGCACCCCTCAGAATCCCTATCCTGCTTTCCCAAAGAGGGATGGTGGGAAGCAAAGGGTGGCCTGATCCGCTCAGGATATTGCTTTTGGTGGGAGAAAAAACAGTAGCAGTACCTCTGCCTGGCTTGTGTGGACACAGTGCCATCTCGTGGGGCTGAGCCCCAGCTCTAGCACGCTGCTGCTGCAGTGAGGAGCATCATTCGGGGAAAGGCTTTCCCGTGGGGCAGCTCTTGAAAATGGCAAATAAGTCTGGCAGACAGAGCCAGCTCTTAAAAGTTATTGTAACATTTTATGTCAGGTAAGCACATCTGCTTTTTTTAAAAAAAAAAGATATGGCTGCAGGCTTCTTATCCTCCAGTTATTGCTACTTTTTAAAATGCTTATCCTTTTAGTTGTCCGCCTTCAGCTATGTGCTGTAGCAGTTTTACTGCTCTTCACACCATCTCTTCATTACATATTGATTACTAGCGCTATAAATAATATATATATATTATATAAATATATATAAAATATCTACTGACTTCAAGGAAAACCTTTAATTTCCAACTAAGAAACACTATTGGAGGCAGTCCTTTTCACCTGATTTTTCTTCAGTTCTTCTTGTGTTGTGTTCTTGTGTAGGTGGCTGTCAGTGTATAGGGTAAGTTTAGGGTTCAGTTGGGTTTTTTTTCTGGTCACAGCTGATGTCACAGTGCTGTTTTACTGAATCTCGGTAGTTTTGGGGCAGTGAAGGTCTCTTCAATCAAGATTTGTTTCCATGAGAGACTGAGACTCTTTTTTTTCTGCATCACTGGCAGAAATGCAGACACTAATGAGACATATTGGAATCTGGGATGCCCACAGAGCAAAACATGTCTGTTCCTTGGGTTTCTTGCTATTTCTGTGGCTTACATATAGAATAAATGTATTTACATACTGTAAGCCTGTCATTGTGGACAGTGTCCTAATGTTTTGTATTGCTACCTACGATAGTTTCTTTTCGGTTCTTCTTCCTGTTTTGAGGGGTGGGAGATAGGGGGAAGGGAGGGGGAAGGAGCCCTTAGATCATTGTATGCTCTATCCAAGTAGTTACCACAGCTCTGAGATAAATTTTTAACAGGATGATACTGTTGAGGTGGGTTTTTTTTTAATCTCATGTCCAGGGCACTTTGTAAATTATTTTATTGAGTGTGCAGAAGTCTGACTCTCATCTGGCCACGAAGTAACTGTTTGCAAGCTGGCTTGCCTAATATCAGTTAGTGCAAAGATGCGAGTGGTTTATGAATGAAAACCAAACCTTTGGCCCTTCTGCCGCAAGGCCTCCAATTGTATTGACTTTGGGGTCACCACTGCAATCCATTCCTAGCTTGTGTATGAAGCCTTGAGTTCATAAAATGAGCTGCACTGCAGACTTTTAAATGCTGAAGCATGTATCTCAGACATCCTTTAAAAGGGGAATTTAACAGAAATGCAAAGTGTATGTATGTGTGTGTGTATATATATCTATCTATTTATACACAGACAGAGAGGAGAAAATAAAGGACCCTACTGCTAGAGGTTTTTAGCTGTGATCTTGGTTGTGGGCATCCTCTTACAACCAATGTTTGTGTGGGAAGGTGAAGGTCAAAAATTCGGTGCTGTTATCATCACTGCAAGGTCAAATAGGCAGTACATCAAGAGCCAACAGAGTAAAAACTGTCAAGGCACTAAAGTTGGACTTGAACCAAAGCGACAGAAATGAGCCCTCAGGTTTGGTAGGTTAAACTCCTCACTTGAAATAGGAGCATTTAGTCTATTTAGTTGCCCTTTAAGCCTGGCACCTGCTCCCTGGAATCTGAAAATAACTTTATCTGAAAGTCCTTTGACAAGTTTTGCCTCTACAACAAAGCAGTGATAGTCCAGAGTTTCCACAAACCTCTATCACCGAATAGGTATTTCACATTTTTGGTGATGGTGGGTGAACATATTTAACAGTGATTCAGTCTCCTTGACTGCTTACAGTGAAAGTAATTGTTTTGTGTGCTGTACCCTTGGGCCTGCCCTATTCTCCAGAAGCATCCCATGCTATGGCACAGAAGTAACTGCTGGATGTCTGTGAAGAAGCAGGATGTAATCAGGCAGTGCCCTTCTACAGCAGTGAGGTGGTTCTCTGAGCACTGGCACTCTGGTCTCCAGCTGCCAGCTTGCAGCTGGTGGGACAATAGCCCCTAGATGACAAAAGCTTGCATGGCCCTGAGAGCTTCTTTGGCTGCTGCCAGCTGTCTCTTGTTATGGTTTGCCAGTACATTTGAGACTTTAAACAATACAGATAAAAAAGCAAAATCAGTCTGGAAAGTGAAAAACTTAGGAAGAAGGAGAAGCACAAGACTCTTCTCCCATAGATCTTGCACAGCAGCTTGCAAAAATACCCCGAGCCATGAGCCAATAACCTACTATGAAGCAGGGTGCGCTACACAGCTGAGACAGAGAAGATATGGCATTACCAGATGTTTTGGCACATCTGTGTTGCTAACTTTTTTGCTAACACGTGTTCTGTCTGTTAACGTTGAAGACAAAAAAGAATAGGAAATGAAATGTCTCTGTGACCTGGACTGAGAGGGTATATCGCATTTCTCTTTCCTCTTCCCAGTCTGAGCTCTGCCAGGGTTTGTGGGATTTGTTTTCTTTGCTATTCAGATCTGGGAAACTATTTTGTTTTTTTATTTCCCTATTGCTGTATCTTCTATGCAATTCCTTTTCTAAAGATTGACTCACTACCAGAGAAGTGCTAGCCATTGCATTATTTGTATTGCTGTACAGTGGAGGTGTGGTTTACTAGTTCTGAGTGTGCCTCTTACCCCCCTCCCTTTTTCTCCTTCCCTCTGTTTGTAAATGCCTGCATTTATTCTGTCAGCCTGACATGTACAAAGTGTAAGAAAGAATTTTTAAACAGGTAATAAATTATATTTATAAGCAACTGGAAAAAAAAAATAAAATACACCACTACCTTGTGTTCAATTGTTTAGTTCATGGAAGCCTGAAAGGAAAAAGGAGCCTTTCATTTAGTTTCTTGTTAAAACAAAAAAAAAAAAATCTGCTCAAGAGACATGTTTCTGTGCATAAGAACTCCCTGTGCTGTAGTCTCCCACATAAGATACCATTCATGACATCCACAAGCCCATGCAGGCTGTTTCATTACATTTCATAAATCCTTGCACCTCTCTGTGGGATTTTACCCCAGCAGCTACAGGAGGATTCACCCCAAACATTTTTTCCTGGGGTTTGCAATTTCTGGCCACAGTCAAAGGCGGAGAGAAGCAAGAGGCAAGAAAATGCATCTGCAGTTGCTGAGCTTGGCTTCCCTCACTATATTCAGACATTTTTTTAGAGTGGGGAGCTGCTCACTGGTCTTCTTTCAAGTGTCCAGGAGGCAAACTAAACTCCACTTGGGCAAGGTGATTTTGTCCATCACCACCTGTTTATGTCTGATTTAGCCAGATGGATACACTGAAGTTCACCCTTCTTGTACCTCCTCCCCACTGTCAGAGAGGGCGATTGGTTCTCACCAGCCTTGTTAGCTCTGTTGTGTTCAGTATTAAATTTCAGGGGTGCAAGAGGCAATTCCCCTGTACAGCCATGCAGCTGTTCCTCCCAGCTGAGGTGTGGGGTGGCAGTGGGAAAAGAGTCATCTCTTACAGCCAGCCCCTTGTCAGTGGGTTAGCCCTGGGCTGAGGGGTTCATCCTGACGATGATGGAGGTGGTATGGGGGTGTGTCTGCTGCTGGGGGCAGTACCATCCCATCCCGTCCCGTCCCGTCCCGTCCCATCCCATCCCATCCCATCATGTCCCATCATGTCCCATCATGTCTCATCATGCCATGCAGAGGAACACTGAGCCCTTACCATCTCATACGCCAGACCCACAGCCTGCCAGCGTGGTCATATAATGTGCTCGCTCCTGCTCTCCCTGCCAGGGGCAAGTCAAGGTTAAGTCAAAGCCGAAGTACTCCAGTGGCATACAAAGCCAAACAGTGCACAGCCCAAAATCCAAAAACGTCACAACAAGTGCATTTGCCAGGTTTGCAAGACCCCGCAGTCCAGCTGGAAAAGGGCAGACCTTAAAAAACCCATCCCCTGTACGCTTGGATTACAGCAACCTTTTTGCCAAGGTGCAAGATAGCTTCATTATTTATTTATTTATTTATTTATTTTATTTTTTATTTTCCTCTCATTGCAAGTTTTCATGCAAGTTACACAGAGGGCAGAAGACAAGTGCTCAGGCAGTTCTCCCTGAGCACTGACACCGCAACTTGTCAATGAAGTGCGTCACTAACACAAGACTCCTCTATTTCCCTGGCTTCACTTCTAAAACTGGTATGTGGGCAATCTTGGCCCACTGGCTCCTACAATTTACTTGCAGTTAGCAGGTAGTGATTCTTCACAGGAGGGCGGGCCCTAGTAGCCCCACAGCACCAGACCACATGGCTACTGAGAATGAAGCTGGGGACTGGCAGGACTGGCAGGTTAATGAGGCAAAACCCAATGTCCTAAGTCCAGATGAAATGCTGGGCTCATGAAATTTCTGCTCAAGAACATTGATCAGGGTCAGACCTGTGGCCAAGTGCCAGTGACAGGTTTACTCCATCCAAAACCCATGGGACCTTTGGCAATATGAAGAGATTTTTAATACTACTATGTTTAATAATTTTTAATCTATTATTACTTTATTATTATCTTCTCTGTAATAGAAAGAGGTAGATTATTCATTAAGAGGACTCAGAGCTATGATGGGAAGGGAGAATCTGTATCCCAAGGGACACAAGGAATAACTTCTTCAATGGTGACTTTGGCCACCATACAGTCTTGCAGCTAAAGACATCTGAGTTGCAGACGGGGCTGGTTTCTGCAAAATTAAGATGCCCACAGACAGTTACTGCTTTTAGATTTCCTGGTGTCTGTCTACCTTTCCCTTTGCACACTTACCTTTCACAGGAGACAGGTTTTTTTCTGGTCATCCCACTACTCCTACCCTATCTACATGTATTGCCAGACTCAAGTTTCCTTTGGTTTCTGACACCCCTATGGGTTTGGTCTGCTACAGCCTGCACTCTTGGCATTGGCCAAGGAGCTCCCTCCTTATCTTCAGCTCCCTCCTTATCTTCAGGGACTTTTCCTTCAGGTACCTCACCTCACCTCTAGCTATTCTTGCTGAGAATCCTGGGAGTGTATACTGACTGGTGTCCCTGAACAGTAGACTTCCTGCACCCAAAGTCTACTGACTGGTGGGACCGGAACTCTCCAGGTGGTGAAAGACATGGTTTGGTGTGTTTCACAAGGAAGGAGAGCTCCACTTTTGGCAGGGGAAATGAGGACATGATTCTGCCAAACTTGAACAGAAGCAAAACATAATCCTTGCAGCTGCAGAAGATACAGGTAGCTAAACCCAAGGCTAAATAGTAGCTATGCTCCTAGCAAGGTGGAGAGGAAAGAAAATAAGAACAGAGCCTAGGACTGTCCCAAAAAGCCATACCTAGAAAGTTAGGGGGAGAAGCAAGCACAAAGGGAGGAACAGATGTCAGCTGCAGAAACATCCATCTCAGCAGCATGCTGGAGATGGTGCACCCCAGAAAGGTTGTGCTGGAGCATTGGATCACCTTCAACATCATGCAGCCAAGGGGAGAAGAAACAGCCCCAAAACTACAGGATACAGTGACAATCCAGGGAGAACATGCAGCAAGCACAGGGCTTTCTTGCCTAGATATGGTCTGGCTAAGAGACCCTGGAAATGTTGCTGAAGAATAACCAGAACACTCCATCTCTGATCACAGATGGCCTGGGGCAAAGCAGGAGGGCTGCAGGGACCGCGTTAGTCATTGGCAAGATGCTTCTTAAGGGAAAAAAGCTGTTTACACACTTCTCTGAAAATAACTGGCAAGATAATTACATGTTAGGAAATGCCAAGCTGAATGCTGCATGCTGAAACACAGCACTGCAGAACAAGAAGAGAACTCAGGCAGTAAATACAAATACATACAAATATTTCTATGTATGTAAAGATACATACTCTGATGTCTCTCAGCACTAAACAATGCCACGTTTCAGCTGATGCAGTGTATGCGGGCTGCAACTTTTTTTTGGATGAAGCACAGGACTGGAAAATCTAGCTTCAGTCAGATTACCTCCTGTGCTATTAAAAATAGTAGTTGCAATTCATAAATATGTGGGGGGAAGAAAGGGAAGGGGGCCCTCACAAAAATACTATGTACAGATTTACATAATCAGCCACAAAATGTGTGTGACTACTCTATTAGTGATAACACTATTTTAATTACTATTTCTCTCTTCACTGAGCTGTGAAAGGGGTGATGCTGTTTTATGCCAGTGGAAACATATGCAACATGTTACTGTTTACTTGTTTGCTCAGAGGAAAAAATCTTATTAAATAAATAAAATGAGGCATGGTCAAAATAATCTAGCCAGTGAAATGAAACCCAAGGTAGTGCTTTTCTAGCACATGAAAAGTAAATGGAAGTAAAAGCAATCTCTTTCATGGAGAAATTGAAACAATTTTATTTGGGGGAATGTTAAAACAACCATATACAACTTGAACAAATACAACATAACAATTTGTTCCCCAGGTTTTCTAATTACAGTATTTACAGGTTTAATAAGGCACTGGTTCTCAAAAAAGAACACAAATTTGTTTGGTAGTTTTTACATTGTCAACCTTTTCTTTAATAGAAATAACTTTGTGCTAAAGAAAGGATAGCAGTTGCTAGATGGCATCTCTCTTCCTTTTTGGATGTTGGTTTTTTTTCCTTCTTCTCCTATGTACCCCTGTCATCTTATCTATGCCAATGAGTCACTAAACTAAACCTACTTCAGTGATTTACATTTGAAAACTGGATTTCCAGACCTGTGGGCACTGAAGCTACAGTTATCTCCACCACCGACTTCCATGCCCTAATCAACGCACACTGTGCAATGACCGAAATCTGGAAGTGACATTAAAAGGCCACATCTGGTAAAATAAATGTCACTGTACATGCTGAAACCAAAGAATTACATGTTAAGTGCTGCATAAAGTCAACCATGCAGGTGTTAACTCGAATGTCACAGTGCTAGAACAAACAACTTCCAAAACTACCTAAGGTTGTTCTCTGGCCTTAAGAATATGCCTTTACAATAGCATCACTTACAATGGGTAGGAGATTTGAGGGCAAAATTTGGCTTTTCAAGTCTTGGAAGAAAATGGGCAGGCACCGGTTACACAACTGCAGACCCTTTGCTTCCTCAGAGGTGTGTCTCCTCATATATATTTATTTTCCTATATAGCACCGTTGCAGTGATTCATCATTTATGCATTTTTCATAAATAAATATTATGTTTTATTTAGTGCTTTATCATCCATAATAGTTTACTCTTAATCCACATACTGGAGTTATTCCAGACTCCTAACTGAATATATATATATATATACTTATATATATATAAACACATAAACTTGAACATTTAACATATACACTTTATGTAACCTATCAACCAGTATCTTAGATCCCTTTCTTGTGGACCAAAGAAAAGTAAGACTTGTTCAGAAAACCAGCTACTGGCCCTTTCTCTCGCAACACACTGATGGCAGGTGCTGGGGGAATTGTGTGCCTCGTGGCCGCCAGCTGGCAAAGCATCCTCGAAACATTTCTGAGGAGAGTTATGGTAATATTTTAAAAACCCCAAACCTATTTTAGGAAAGCAGACATGAAACACACCTAAACACAGCAGGGAAGAGGCATCCCCACAATGATACTGCTGACCTGGGACCAACAGGGAGCAGGCCTAGATGTGGGATTGCCTGTGCCTGCCCCCAGAGTCAATGGTCCCACCAATTTGTCTGAGCCAAGAAAGCCCAGTTCCTCAGGACCATGCTGGTTCTTACAAAAGGGCACGAAGCCGAAAGGAGTGAGAGTAGAAACCCCATGACTCCATTCACTAAGACAAAAAGGTGAAGAGAGGCTGTGCTGTTTTGCTCATTTTGGGCCACAAATCTTAAAGGTAAGGCAGCCAAGGAGAGGAGCCAACTCTGCTCCCAGCCATGCAAGCTCACTGTTTATTAAGGACAGGGTAAACTAGTATCGTCCCTCTTGGGGCCAGGGTTTAGTGTACTATTAAGTCTCAGAGACTTACTTTTTGCATTGTTTGGTTACTTTTGGTTACAGGCAGGGAAACTGCACTGAGGAAAAAACACTCTAATTAACAAAAATCCTCTGATTAAACTTTTTAACACCTATAATCATGGAGGTCTTGCTGGTTCTCTTGAACCTGCATGTTTTATTCTGTTAGCTTGAAAGTATAAAATGGTAATTTTTCCGACTAGAAATACCTTCAGGGAGCTGTGAAACTAAACCCCAATTAAATACCTACCTACCACAAATAAATCAGTTTTGTCCAAAAAGGAAAAAAGAAGCACTACAGAAATGCTGAAGCTAAATCCTAAATCCAGCACAGCAATTATTTCAGTTATGAAATAGGCTTAGCATAATCAAAGCACATTTGTAAGGACTTACTCCAAAATTAAACCGAATGCTAAGTGAAACAGGACATAGGCAGGAAAAAAAAAATAGAAAATAAAATAAAAGAAGGGGAAAGAAGGGTAAACTCCCACACAGCTCAAGCTTTGATAACCTGATGAAGAACAGAGACCTTTCCAAAGAAAATACTTCATGGGGAATATTTCACCTCTCATTTCCCTTCTGCAGTTTTAACATCGCAGCAACTGCTGCCGTCCCAGGAAGGAGGAATGGAGAAAGATGGGAAGGAAGTTTCCCATTGCTCTTCTCCACTTAAAGTTTCTCTTGCTGGGAATCATGATGTTACAAAGCTCCAGTGTGGCAGCAGAGACTGTCACTACCATGCAGTGCCCACCTCTCATTGCCCACCCAAGTCCCGTGCTCCTTCCAACTGTGGTCATGAGGCACAAAGTCTCCTTAAAGAAAAATGACTGCCACCCCAAAAATGGGAATTTTTGAGTTTTTTCACATTACCTTAAGAAAGGGAACACAGATTATTATTATTTTTACCAACTGTGGTTGTAGGTGGATACTTTTACACAGATGAAAGAGTAAGTTTTTGCTGTTTTCTTTCACAGTGGTTGTGTATGTAGGTCACAGCAATTTCCAATTCACCAGCGGTTCCAAATGTGTTACTTCATTTCCACTCACACACAAAAAATGTGATTTTGCAAAGTAGGGAATGGAAGGAAAA
>VZTM01022505.1:346980-372190 GCA_013400555.1 Jacana jacana
AAAAGAGGCAAAAAAACCCAAGATACCCTTACAATTAAATTAATTGGAAGCAATTGTTAGGAATGGTCTTAAATTGTAAACCTGATCCCTCCCTTTGACAAATATAACAGAGCTTTCTTAAAGCCTAGACCTAAATGATGGAGTTTCTCTGAACAAAAAAAATGACCATGGGTTTTCCATGTTTAGCACCAGTCACGGCAACAGCTTGGCTTTTTTTTCCTCAATGGCTATGCCAATTGTCAGAAAACTGGATTTTTCTATAAAACGTCAGCACTTTATTTAAATGGGACTCTGAGTCTTTACTCCTGCCAGAACAAATTGAGTTTAGTCACGTTTTTGCCAACCACTCAGCTTGTTGCTTCATTTAACCTTCCCATTTTATTTCCTCTTTAGGGTGTAGAAAAAAGATGTGTGGCCAAAACCCAGATAGATAGGGCATAGTACTTGGAAACTGGACAACATCTACAGTAATGGGATCACTATAAGTAATAGGTTTGGGAGACAGGAGGGACTTGTCATCTCTGAAAAATGAAAATGAAATCTAATTCATTTTCTCAGAGGCAATATTTTAAATACGTAACCTGGCCTGGCTTTTTTTTTTTTTTCTTTCTTGTTTGTTTTTTTTTTCTTTTCAGTGCTAAAAAGCAAAAATGACCCCCAGACACAAAAAACCCTGGTGAACAGAACTGTTTTGCCACAAAAGGTAAAACTTCTGCCTTTTCAGCGGTAGAGCTCAGGGGTCTCAGTCATTCTGGAATCACTTCAGAAACAATCACAAATTCCATCCCTATGCCTTTAACCTTTGAGATTGCCACACTGAAGTCTATACATAAAAAGGTTCCAGTTTTGATGAATTACAGTTCCCTTTAAATATTGACAATGTGTCGATGTTTGAAATGCAATTGTGTGTTGCACATAAAATGCAAGATAATAAGATCAGCAGGCCAGATGCTGTCCTGTACATTGGCATAAATCCTGATGAATTTCCATGGGCTCTATTAGCCTGTATTTACCCTTTCATATCTAAAATAAGAAATGAGGTGAGGTAAAAAAACCTCTAAGCTTTTTTGGCTTAGTCTACATGAAAAAATGTTTCCTGCTTCCAAAGCAGCTGTTCTCCAGCTTAAATCCTTGTCATCTCTCGGAGAGAAAAATCTCTAAAACAACTGAGGACACATCAATATAATTACTTGTGCCTCATTATGTCTTCTCTATACTCATTTTTGCCTTTTAAACTTGCATTAAAATAATATTGCTTCCTTACCAGGAGAGGGAGCCCAGAGCCGCTCCCTGAGCTCTGGGACTGCTCAATCAAATCCTTCAGGGACTCTCCAGGGGGAATGTACGTCTCATCCTGCTCCAGCCCGATGCTGTAGCGGGGCCTCGTCTCTTGGCGTTTGTATCTGCCGTTTTACAAGAAAGTGAAATTAGCTTTGAATACAATGAACACATGTGCAATGAATAATGCACATCATCCTTCGTATTTGCTTCATTTATAGACTCACAACTTCCTCTGATTCCCAGAGGAAAATGCCAGACTCACTGCCCGAAAATTTCTATTTTATTTTTAGCAAATGTTTTCAGTATCAAAACTCTAAGTATACAACTCAAAGACTGTGCAATCTGGTGTAAGTTTGCAAAGCAACCAAATGTCTTCCTTTCAGAAACTTAAATATATTGAAAACACAGACCAAGTAAATACCCAGTTTTATTTTACTGACTGCAGTGGATCCTTTGGGAGCCAGAGGAGGTAAGGTCATGGAGTCTACTCCATGTGACAAATGTGACAAAAAATGTGACGAATTATTTAAGCATAATGTATGTAGATTATGATAACATTCTAGACATATTTACTCACATTCCTGTGTCCCTCTCATATTTTTTTTCTTTTTTTTATGAAGAGTTCTTCACCACATAAATATATTTAGAAGCCTCAGGTTTATTTACCCTATATAAAATTTGTCCTGTGGCTTTCTTAGCCTCAGTAAAGAATAATCTGTGCTTCTACCTGAATGGCTTTTTTGGATGTTGGACAAAAGATGTTATATAAAATACACCACACAGGTATACTTGTGATTAGCATGAATAAAATACACATTTTTCTTCATCATAAAGTAATAGTTTCTCATTTATTTTCCTTAATATCCACTTTCTTTTTTTTTTCAAATTCCTAAGTCCACAAAAAGAGATATGTTGGGAGGAATATTATTGAGTTGGTACAGTATTCCTTATTTACCTGAAATAGCAGAATATGATGATAAGCACCAGAAGTATACTGCAAACAGTCACTGAGATCAGCAGGGCCTTATGGTGAATGTTCCCTTCAGCAAAGTCTGGGGTTAAAAAGAAGGTGGAAAATTTGGGAAGGGAGGTGGTACAAAGTGAGTATCAAAAGACATACATACCTTAAAAAGTGCAGAGAGTACAAGGTCTTTCCTGTTCTACTGAAGTCCTGTGCAAGATACCCCTGGATTCTCCAGGCATTCTGTACACTTTCTCTTTGACCCTCACTGACCAGGGCAGAACCGGCACTTTCAAAAGCCTGTTTGATTTTTCAGCCCTCACTCAGGCAAAACATTGCCTTGATTTGCAATTCCCTTTTTGGCTCTGAATGAAATATCAAATCAATTAAGACCCATAGTTCTATGTCTTAACCTAAGTGATCAGCCAAAACATGCAAAAATTACTGCCTCTATCTTAAATCTCTCTTATTAAGTAGCATCAAGCAGTTAATATATAAAAAAAGAGTAATTGCTTTTATTATCCTAGGAGGGAAGACACAGAGGACAATCCAGACCCCAAGAAGGCAGGCCATAAGAGACCTTGAAAGTGTATTTCCAGCACTGCAGAATAATCCATCTCTCAGATCCCTTTTTTAAACACCAGATCAGGAATTCCCTCCTCCATTCACTCTACAGCAGCCCTGTGTGCCAGGAAGTCCGTCCTATGCTGGTAGGCAAAGCTCTCCTTCCAGCAGCTATTCTATAAATCACTTTGAAAATGAGATGTGTGAAATAACTTGTAGAAAATACTGTTATGTGAAAACTATTAAAACATTTCAATCTTTGCATGGGAGACTCATGCTCTCCTTTAAAGTATACCACTAATCTCAAAATTTGTATTCTAAAGTGGGCAATGTGGGTCTGACCTTCATTCCTGCTCTTCTGCTGAAAAACAAAGAAACCTAGCACTATTCTTCTTTTACACCCCATGCCCCACAAACTCTCAAAATTATGGTACTTTAGCCTATAGATACACACTGCTCTCCCAAAGTTGCTATTTGGTCTAACGCAAATGAGAACTGCTTTCTGAAGCTCTTCCAGCCTCACTCTCTTGCCTCTTTCACCCTAATGCCCAACACATCGTAAAATGCAAGAAATCTATCCTTATCGACTCATCCTGGAACGGCACTATCTTGTTTCAGATTTACAAGGGTAATGAGACAAGCAGATTCCTAAGGGACTCTTGGTTTACTGTCAGGCTCTTTTATTTTAGAATAAGAAGATTCAGTTTCTCCTTCTGTTTTTGCCCCCAAAGTCTTTCTTTCCTTCCCCTTTCCACTACAAACAGAGATTACCTACCAACGCACCTTTTGATCACACTGGTCATGTTCTAACCTGCCATTACCTGCTCCGGGAGCATTAACAATGTAAACATTCAAGACACGGCTGATGCCTTTGAAAGGGGACACTGACACGATGTCTATCAGGAAAACACTGGAGCCCATCATTCTCCCTGCTGCAGCAGATTTCTACCTGGCCTGCCACTCCGAGCTGGCTGCGAGCTGAAACCGAGAGCCCACTGGGGAATGCAGAGCTCTCTGGCGAAGGCAATGGCTGCACGGCAGGGCCAAGGGCTCTAGTTTGTGCTTTGTAAGCAGCCTGAGTCGCCCAGCCGTTCCCTCTAAAACGTGTAGTTTGCAACAGATTAAGATGCAGCAGTCCATCAGCTGAGGAGAGGATAAACAGCACACAGGTCAGACAGTGCAATTGTATACTTGGGAGAAATCTGGGTGTCTGGCCACACAGCAAGGGTTTTCCAACTTCACAGAATAAGCCACAATGGAAGCTGGGCTTCTGTGATTAGCAGTGGTGAAGGCTGACATCAGACACAGAGAGAGCAAGTCAGATCTTGCTCACGCTTGTGTGTGCTAAACATTAAAGCCATGGAAGTCTGTACATTTAAAAAGACACAAAGTGTTGCACTCCATGAACTCATAAAGCACCCAGACTATCCATGCTGCCTGTGCGTGTCCAAGTACGGGCATCTGGGAGAGGGATGATAAAGTTGCTGAAATCTTGAGCTAAAATACAATCATTTTTAGGGTATAAATGATCCAGACCCTGTGCTCAATGTTTCTAATGGGCTTTCTCTCCTCAAAAAAGTAACTGAATGCAGTTTGATTTTCCCATAGGACAGCAGGCATTTTGGAAGTGGTGTGTAGGCTCCAACACTGCAAAATGTTTTGGTACCTGAATGCAATTATGTGAAGTAAGTGCAAGGAGAGTATGCAAGACATAACGGACCGTGTCTTGAACTCCATGCTGGGAGAGGCTGATTTGGACTGCAGCAGCAGCAATGCTTATGCTCTTGCAGTAGCTGATGGCCCCCAAGCTGATAGTCAGCTCACATAGCTTAGTAGTGTCTCACTACACACAACGTGGGCATACAACTGGCTCTCTCAGGAGAAGAGAATAACTTCCATATGTCTTTATATGTATTTGGCTACATATGAGAGGCAATACTGATGATAAGTGAGCTATTGTCTCACCTTTCAAATAGTTCCTGCATTTTCAAAGCATTTTGGCAGAATTTCATTTGCTTGCTCACTTGAGAACTTCATAAACCCACTGGCATGAGGACAACACAAGATTAAAAGCATTACCCCATTCTTACACCAGCAATGTCTGTTTGTTCTGCTGAACTCAGACAGGCTGATCCCGCTGGAGACCAACTCCTCTCTCCTCCAACAACCAGTGCTGTTCCCCAGAGAACAGCAGGACAAACCTCCCTTTCCCTGTACCATTTTCGGCACCTCCTTGTCCAGGTGGAGGGATGGGGCAACTCAGCTTTGAGTCCACTTAATCAGTAGCTTATGGGCTTGGTGGTGGAGACTGTGGTGGGTACTGGTTGGTGCCAGTTTGTGTGATGGAGACACTCTGTCCTTTAAGAAGTCCAGTGCTGTGCTGTTTAGTGTTATGTTACTTGGCAACTGCAACGTGCCAAGCAGCAGGGTTATGAGAATAAGCAGTAGCTTCCATGGAGGCAGCAGTGAGTGATCACTCGGAGCACGGTGTGGGGAGTGTAGAACAAACACACAGCAGGTTTGGGAAGCTTCTTCACATACCTTGGCTGGCTGATAATAGCAAAGCCCAGCAAACAGCATGTTAACAGCTTTATGTTGTATGAAAACAGTGATGTGTGCTGGTGTCAGTGGTGAGCAGTGCAGAAAGGGAAAGATGGCAACAAAAGGAGGGTCTTTGGTGATACCAAACTGTCTCTCAGTTATTTGCCTGTGGCCTCCCCCTCCTCCACCACTCATTCCCCTCACTCTGCCATCCATGGGACCGTGCTTAGAAGTGCATTGAAAATGCCACCCAGCAGGTTCAAGGGAGAAGTCAGCATATCAAAGTGAAAGGAGGTTCTCCTCCCTCCCCAGTTCCTTCCAGTTCACAATGTTACGGTTATCCGAGTAAAAACTGCAGTGAAATCTGAGGCGTGGAGACTGTGTGCACACATCAAACCCCATCATTCCTCCAATCATTCCCTTGCCCATTCATCACTAGGTCTACAGGCAGGGAGCCAGACACGGTGGCACCACCACTTCTGCTTATATAGGCTCTAAATCAGTAAAGACATATTTCTCCTTTTGACTGGTCTCAGACTGCACTTTTGCTGGGATTTCCAGGAATATCTTTTATTGTTTAAAGCAGAGGTGTTGTATCAGACCCAATTAGGATACTCATTTCCTTAATAAGACAGATGTACAGATGAGACAAGGGCTTTATGGTTTCTCTGGGGTATTTTGTCTTGCTAGTTCTGTACTGAGCTGAGCTCAAAGCTTTGGCTTAACTGTTGTTTCTTCCATCTTGCTTAATAAGCCTTGCTATGCCCAACATTAATTCTTCTAGCTCCTGCTTTCACGTCTGTGGTCCTCCTTTCTTTTTGAGGGTGGGGTGGAGTGTAGGTAAAACTCATTTTCCAGCACATACCAGGTCTGGAAAAGCACTTTGAGAACACAAGTCTGCTCCCTTTGTAGATGTCACCTTGGTGCATAGGTTAATTTGCAGTTCAACAACCTCTGACCTGCAGCTGGACACTCTCCCTAGACTCTGTTTCCCGTGAGATATGACCTCGGACGTAAGTTCATCAGAACCCAAATTTCTGTTTGTTTTTTAAATGCTGAGGAACATACATATTTTTCATGGAATCCTGGAGGTCAGAAGGTTGTTCCTAGGAGCTTGTTTTAAGTTCCTTTTCTCTTTCTCTGTACTTAGAGTTTAAGTTAAAATTTATATACAATTCTAACAGTACTCAGTCAATCACAGAGTCATCCAAGTGTTTCCAATAGAATCAATGCTCATAGCCATAGTACTGGGCACTGCCAGTGACGTGCATTTGTACACAGCATTTTTACCAAGTTGCAGTTTGAACTTACAGTTCAAACCATGGCTTTTCTCTGAGCTTGCATTCTATGATACAGCAACGACAAATTAGAATAGGTCTGGCACCAAGAATGACATATTTACTTAAGGATTTAATAGAGGTGCTGACTTCAGCCCTGTCCAGCCACATTTAATGAAGCAGCTCCTGAAATGTATTTTCACAATACACTAGCAGGATACCAATAGTGTGAGAGTTCATTTCAAACAAAAGTCTTCAGAATATGTTGAGTGAATACATTGCCTTTTGTTTGTTGTGCTAAAATAGACAACTTTGCAACACAGCTCCTAGCATCCCATTCCAACTCTATAAAATTTTTCTTTCAACAAATATTCTCTCTGCTATTTAATGGGTCTGCCACCATGGTGCCCAAGTGATGCTTTTATTTAGCATGTATACACACAGAGCAAACCCAACATTGATTAAACAATGTCTGCCACTACCAAAAGCTTGTTTTATTGCTTTCTGCATAAGTGCTACATAGTATTGCCAAACAACTAAAATCTTAAAAAGGCAGATGCCTAGTGTTAGGCATTGGTTCAGTATTTTTAAGTAGTTTTAATGTAGAATAAACTCAGCAGCAAGAAGAAATCATGGCAGTGTTTTGCAAACTGAAACAATATTTATTGATATACTAAGTGTGAGCAAATACTGGCTTCCTTTTGGAACTTCTCCCTCAGTCCGAAGAACTTTTTTAAAATTAAACAAACAACAAAGTAGTACATAACTCTTATGCTGGAAGACAGATTTTATGAGGTTTTGCCGACTTAGTGGCTTGCTAGTAAACAGTGTAATATTTACATACTACTCTCTGTAAGCCTGATTCTGCAGCCCATCTGTGCAGAATTTCATAGGCGTGAAGGGAACAGCTCACATGAGTGAAGGCTTTCTCTCAGCATGCATTTGTGTAGGTATCTGCTCTTTGCATAATTAAGAATGCATCTGCACACTGATCCAGATTTTCAACTCAGAACACCATGATTACAAATTCTCCTGCAACCTTGAACTGACTCTTGCAGACTAAACTCCATACTGACCACAACAAATCTTGGCCGCTGCTGCAAATGCCAAGAGTTTATCATGCACACATTAACACTTACTTAGGAATACATTTCTATAAAACATATTCTGCAACATCCAGCCAAAATAGTTTTACCAACTCTCAGAAAGTGATGTTTAAACAAACAGAAAAGCTAAAACCTTGCCCCAGAATCTAAGTTAATAAACATCTATTTATTCTCAAGTAGCAACTAAAAAAATATAAAAATCAGTGCAAGAGTCCTATCTTCAGCAGTATTTTCCAAGTAGAAAATCTGCTTTAGTGACTAGTTATTGTCCTAGTCCTGGATTATCAGGCCTTTTAAATAAGAAAAGCTTAATGGACTTCAGTCAACTTGAACTGACAGGTTAACCATGAGAGACCTGGTCCCAGATGTGTGTGGAGTTATGACCAACATGTCATGTTGCAGGGACTAGACTAGAAAGAGGATTCAATTTTATTATTGGGCTAAAAACATACCCAGCAAGAGGCATCCTCTGCATCACCTGGACATCTCAGCCTAAGTCTTTGGGATGATAGCCAGCAAGTTTGTACTAGTACAGTATTGTGTGACGAATGCACCTGGGGCTTACTGCATGCATGCAATAGGAATAATAGCAAGCATCAGCAACCAAGCGTCAAGGCACTGCTCCCCACATCACCTATAGGAATTCAGCAATACTGTTTAACGTAGTTTATCTCTCTAATCACATACAGTTGGAGAGGAATGCTGTGGTTTTAGCTTTGTTGCTTCCTAAGGCACAAAGTGCACAACAGGAAAAGATCAATTTGGGACTGGATTTACTTCCCCTTACCTCGATTTTTCAGTGGTGGCAGTGTAGGGTGAAGGTGTTTGTTACAGTAATCTTGGCCTGTGCAACATTCAATAGATCTTCTTTGGTGTGGAATAGGAGTGTCCTGCAGCAAACAATTTGATAGAAAGCAATTATCTGTGTTGCAAATCTATACCGTCATTCTGGCACTTTAGAGGAAGATGTGCTTGTTATCTGGACTGCATCACAGTCTGTTACAGATTTCTAGGATGTGTGGAGTAAGGATTTCTGCCACACAGCATATCCAGTAACATTTCCTCTAGATAATTAAAAGATGAATTCACCCCTAACGTATTTCTATTGCTGGCTTAGTGCTGTAGAAGGGACTGATTGACTCTATTGGTGCAAGATAGAACTGTGAAAGTCACATAAGTCCATCAGTTAGACTTACATTACAAAAATGAGTTAACATGAGTATTCAAAACAGTTTAGCTGGAATAATACAAGAATTCCTGTGTGAAATAATTTAGCTGCTACTTCTGCTCTCTCAGGAAGCTGGGTAAAATACCTTCCATAGACCTTGATGGTTAAACTGTTCCTGTACTCATGCAACATCTTTTAAGGTTAATGTTAGTAAAGCAAAAAACTCTAAAGCCATCTTGCTCCATTGCCCATTCCACTCCTGCAGGGAAAGTTGCCCTCCATCAGGTGATCACTGTACTTGAAGGAAACTTTTGGCACCAGAAATCAAAAACCAAGGTGTAACTGCATTTAAGACATAAAGGTTGCTGCTGGATATGACAGTCAGCAATATCCTAACTAACTTTAGCTGCCACGGGGACTTCAGGAATTAGACTGCATTTCTCTGAAGTCGAACTTCCTCTGAGTGGGAGTGTTACTAGTAACATCAGTGCCAAAACCCAAAACTTAAGTTGTTAGGAGCAACTAACACTTAACAATAAACTTAAGTTATTCTTAGGAGCTAATACATTTATATTCTGGAATAGTGATATTGTTGTCACTATTCTAGGATATAAATGCACTCTCCTCAGCAATAGATGTTGAACAACTATCAGTAAAATGAAGAGAAGTGAAAAACATGGACATAATAATGTCTGTTGACTGCACTTCAGCTGAAACCTATCAAAAGCCAAGTGACACCCTGGCAGCAAATGCTTTCTTACCCGACACTGGAAGTCCGAGCCTTCTAATCCAAGACATCCCTTGGTGACTAAATGTCCACCAGACTCATCTTCTTCTATTATGGTGAAGCAGTAGCCATCAGTGCTGAGGATTGGAAAGAATGAATCAGGAAAAGGCTTTGAAATGAAAAATACGCTGCTGAATATAGTCTTAAACTTTGTTCTTTGCAAAGCAAACCTGCCATTTACAAATCAATGTAAGGCATGCTGGAAGACTCAGGCACCCAAAGCAACCTCTTGCAATGTAGTCCAACAGCTGACAGCACTGCGGACCAGCCCTTGCACACACAAAGGAGGTTCTGCCTTGGAGTCGACACACTTACTTTTCTGACATTTCACAGGTATAAATGTCACTAAGAAACACCTCAATTCTCTGTCTATGGTCACTAGTGTGCTAAGACTCTGGAAACCGATAAAAATGCAAGCATCAACATTACAGCAGGTCTGCCTTGTGCAAGGGAACAAGGCATGGATATTGTCATTATGATGGAGACCTGAAGAAAGAAACATTTTTGAGATACTAAATAGAAAATATTACTAAGAATTATTTGTGATTCTTGTTTTAACCATATTACAAACTGCAATACTCTTGTGTATGAGTCCTTGAGTTATCATCAACACCCTTCATAACTGTTTACTTGGGTTGTAAGCCTGAAGTGATCCATAATGCTTCTGTTTACAAGAACGTGCACCAGGGAGGACAAGTATACTAACAGATGGCTAGATGGTGCTGGTGATAAATGTCCTTCTTCAATGAAGGTCAAATGCCTGAATACTATGGGAAGACAGGGAGGAAGGCAGGAAAAGGGTGGCTGCATTTTACTGACACTGCTGTATGTTAATTTCTCAGCCCTCTGAGGGAGATAAGTAATGTGTGTAAGAAACACAAATTGATTGATTTGCAGGAACAGGATACAAAAATAAAGCAAAAACTCTTAATATAAGACATTTAAGTCACATAAAGATAATATATTCCATTATTTCCCCAGGAAAATAACACTGGTTATTATGCACAATGAGTATTTTTCAGAAGCAAACCCAGTTAAAACAAGGAAATAAAAAGAAAAGAGGATTAGAAAATTTAAACACAGCAAAATTTTAGATGATTTGCTCCTTATTTGAATAAAAGGATAGTCTAACAGAGCAACAACAGCAAAGGCAATGAAGACATAGGAAACAAGAGGCACAGTTACACATGTAAGAGATAAACACGATTTGTAAGTATTAGCTACATGGCAGAGAGAAGCTGGATAGGATCATGTCAAACATTTGCTGTGGCATATTTTTATATTAGTGGTGCAATGTCTGGCCACAGTAGGTTATTACTTCAAATAATAATCTATCACAGGTTATTGACTTCTGGATTTGAAAAGTAACCAGTTGCGTGTTACAAATTACTTTCTCAGAGAAGCGAGTGATGACTTACTTCTACCCTTCTCTGACATTGTGCATACAAGTAAGGCAAGGGAGACAGCAACCCTTCTGGGCAACAACCACCTTGATTTCATTGCTTCAGCTTAAAAGATAGGAACAATAGAATTGCCAAGAAGAGAGACTGTAAGGAATCCATTAGAGTAGAATATTATATTAGATTAGGTTTTATTTGTTTGCATGGTGCCTTTGATTCAAAGTAATGAGTAAGTTTAACCCAGGGAACCGAGCAACAACACAATAAATTGCAATCAGGAGAAACACAAAAATGAACTCCACAGCTAACAGTCCCAGTAAAAAACAAAACACTCAGTTCACCAAAGGAAAGCAGAAGAAGAAAAAGTCAAATTGTTTGCAAAAGGGAAAAAAGAAGCAGGACAGTCAGCAATTTTTATTCCTTTTGTGTCGGACTTGCCATGGGACTCTGATTTTTAGCTCATTTCTGAAAATTAAATTCAGGCTCCTCAAGAACTTTAGTCCCTCTGAAAATTTTATTCCTAATTTCAAGACAAACACAATTAGACTGCATAGAGCAAAATGGAAAAGTTATAAAGCTCCCAAAATAAGGACATATCATATTCTTTATAGACAACGCTGAAGTAATAAAGGAAAAGTGCAAGAAAATTAAGAATATCAATGCTGAGCACAATAAATTTTGGTACCAGTCATTTCTACCTGTAAGAAAAAAAACAAGCCAAAAAGTTGTCATGCAATCTAAAATCTTATTGTCTTATTGAAAATTTCTCAGGTGTTTGGGCAAGAGGTGGAAGTGACACTTCTAAAAAGAAAGAAGCATCTCTTACCCACTTCCCCCCTCCTGCTCCTGATCTCTTCTCCTGGTTCATAGAATGTCAGGTGGAGACCGCACACTGCAAGTGAAGGGCAGGACATACCCCCACTGTTTTATTGATTACCATACCTCATAGCTGCCTATAGTAGAAATGAAACTGTTCTTACTGTTACAAGTCAGAAACAAGTCAGATAAGTCCACATTGTCTCCACTTTTATGTTTATTTTGGTGACTGCACAAATAGAAACACATGTTCATTGCTGACACAAGTAAAGCAAAACGAAAAAACTATTCTCCACTTCCTAGCAAACATTTGTAGAACAGAATATTTTTTTCTTAGACTCTGTAATTTGAATTCTGTGTAATTTGATTCTGTGAGTGGTGTGTAAAGAAGAAAATCAACCTGATATTACTGAACACATCCGGGTACACATCCACTAGCCTCCTCCACTAAAGCACCATCTTATTAGAGTATGGTGCAGGAGAGTGATTAAATACATTTTGGATGTGATCATTAATACGCACAGATTTGGTACGTCACATATTCGCCAAGAATGAATTTTTACAGCCAAGTCAAATGCCAGGAAAATAGGAGTTTATTGCGGAAACACTGACAGACACTGATGTAAAAGGTGCTGCTACAATTACAGATTACCAGAAAGAAAGAGGTGATCTTAACTGAGACCTTTATTAAATGTCAGAAGAGAGGAACAGAGGCCAACAGCTTTGCAGCTGCTCACACAGATGTCCTCACTGGCAAACAGCCATTTTTCAGAGAAGATGCGAGACTTTGGCTACCGAAACTTGATTGCTGAAGACTTCCTGTCCTGCTCTGTGTGTGTGATGCAGACAGGGATGGCAATATGTAACTTGGAAAAGCAATGTCTTTCCCTCATTCAGTGCCTGTCACAAACAGATGGGTTAAATAACTTGATAAAAAGATTCCTTATATTTAATTTGTGATTGAGTCCATAAAAGTATTATTTTTTTCTACTCCTCTTTATACTCCTAGCTTTGGCATCAGAGAGAGCTACACCATCTTTTCATTTCCATCCACAGCAACATGACAAGTTTCTGCTCTTTTTTTTTTAAATTATCAAAAAATCTTAGATTGTATTATGTCCCTTCCAACTGTAACCATTCTATGATTCTGTGACTCTATGTGCAGAAACTGGAAGGTTCATATTCTTTTGTAAGACCGTCTGAAGCTATCCAATCCAAAAATTGGCTGACTCTCAATTTGTTTCTAATTCACATATGTTGCCACATCCTTCACTTAGGGAAGATGATGAAGGCCAAATTTAGCAAAGCACTGTCTTTGGACACCTTCCATAAAACAAAGAGTCACTGTAAATGTGTTCAACAGGCTAATTTTTCAGAAAAAATCATATAGCTGGCAGCTGCGCATTAGGGAAAGTAACATGAAACCAAGTTAGAAGACCATTGCACAGTTGTTGAATCAGATGCACCTTTAGATGTTTGCACAGCTACTCTAAAGGCAAGGATTGATACACAGATGTAACAAAGCCAAAAAGTTGTCTCACGCTAGGCCAGTTTCTGGCCACACTAGTCTCCAAGATGGAGATGCTGGTCCTATCATGCACACTCTGCTGGGCATGTTTTTTTGGCTCTCTGGAGGCTCAATGATGACCTTCCACCCAGACAGAAAGGAGGGTATCCGACACATTATAGCATAGCATCTTTTCATATATCAAATATAGATCTATCAATTAATATTTTCTCTACAATATTTCTCTATATTGCCCATGTTATTTTCCATAGACTGAGACATGATCTGGCCCACCAAATGCATCTTGCATATTTCTACTAAATCACAAATCAGAATAGTTCTCCCTGACACTACGCAGAAAACAAGCTGATCTGTGAGTAATAGCCCTAGAAACTGTCCAGTCTTCATTCTGAGTATATGACAGACCCAATAGCACAACTTGAGGTATGGCAATAGCACCAAGTTTGGTGCATTTTCATCAGCGCACCTTTCACTTAGGTGGATTTCACACAAAATCCACCTCAGTAGAGATGAAAAGTACCAAGAAGAAAACAGACAAAATGAAGCTATTAATCTTCCTTTTTTCCTTTTCCATTTTTATTTTATTTCTTTCGTCTCCAAAATTTAAACACAAACCAAATGTTTTCTTTTACTTGACCTTAAGATTACACTGCAGTTGAATTTGTATGATGTACCTTCTTTAATGCTAGGACAGGCTTAAAACGGATATTTGCTGGTTCCGAATTTTTTTTAGTATAAGTAAATTCAATATGCAAGGGAAGTCTTCGGTATGCTGGTACTTTCTGCACAGTAACACCAAAGTACTCCCACACACTAAAAAAAACTGAGCCTAAAAAAACCTAAAAAAACCTGTAATAGGTGTAAAAACAGGGAGACTGGACTTGGACTACTATTTAGCTTAAGGGTATATTAAATACCTAATGGGCAAGTCCTGAACAAAATGAAGAACAAGGAATTTCTGGCTCATCACTAAAAAGCATGGGAGGTGGACTTTGCATTTCAGTTTATGCACCTGGGGTGAAGTCACCTGCTGAGCCTCATATGGGACACATCGCTCTGGCAGAGGGAGCAAAGAAAGACTGGAGCTTGCAAGAATTTGTCTCCATTGATCTTTGGGGTTTTTTTGTTTTAATCATCAAAAGGACTTAACTGCTTCTGTTACAGTCCTGTATAAAGAATTACATTAAAAAAATAAAAATAAACATTAAAAAATTAAAAAACTAACTTGTAAGATCTCACCATAGCTCCTTTATCAGAAAATGTTCAACTTAACTCCCCAAATTAAAGCTGCTTAGAAGATAAGTTGGCTGAATTCAGTGCTTTGGCCCCCTGTTGAAGTATTCTTCCTTCCACATAACAAATCACAAGGAAAATTCAATCCTATCATCTGGAGAACTGGGGAAAATAATATCACTCAAGTGAATTATCACCTCTGGTTATGCTGAAAAAGCAACTTAATTATTTTATTGCTTTAGATAACTGAAGCTACCTCAAGACACAGTTGGGCAGAAACACAATCAAGACCAGTAGGCAACACATAAGAAATTAAAGTCTATCAGCCCGATCTTTAAAACTGTCAGCATTTATTTGTGAATGGAATTTAGAGTACAACAAGGCACCTAATCAGCCTCTGCCTTTATTGCAATCCCATTACAGTCAAAGCCAATTAAATCTAACACTACTTTTTAAAATATATGCAATTAATTATGATTAGACACAACTGCCCGTGCATTCACTTTTCCACAAAACTTGAAACGGAACAGTAAAACAAGGTCCTGGTTGTGTTCAAAGCAGCTTTGAGCTTCTTTACTGAAAGCCTTTTATGAATTGCAGAAATGTTCAGAAAGAAGAATAGACATGCTACATTTTAACACCCTTGAGAAGCAGAGGATTGTGAACTTTCTGCAAAGATCTTAATTATCAGGGCCCTGAGTACATTAATAAGCTTTGAATGCCTGGAGTGACCCCACCTGGGAAAAACCCTCCCTCCCCTCCCATACACCGCCCTGGCCCAGGGGCTCCATTTAAGCACAGGCCTGAGCATCAAACCCCAAGTGGTGATACCAGAGTGTCTCCCTCCAGTCCCACCTCCTGCCTGGATGCAGATCACTGCTAGCCATGTGAAGGGCTACCAAGGGAGCTGTCTCTGCCTGTTGGGCTTGTGTACCCTTAGGGAATTGGTGCCCCTCTCCGCTTTCACTGCTCCCTAACACTAACCCTCTCTTGATGAGATGACCCTGTAACGGGTCTTCCAAAATTTGATGTCTTTATGAATTGCCCCATTTTTTTAAAGCATGCTTTCACTAGAGCTACTGCTTTTCTGTTGCTACAGAGAGCAATCTGCATTTTAAGCTGCAGTGTTATCCTTAGCTCCCTAAAGTATTACTGGACTTAAGCTGCGGAAGTATAAAGAAAGGGAAATTCTGTATAGGAACACAGCAGGCTGTTAAGAGGATTTGATACAGATGTGGTTAAAGAATATTTACTTTTGAATTTCTACAAATACAATTATGAAGCAGATTTTAAATGGCCACCAGATGTCCTCGTTTTTATATAAACACAGACTACCGGTACTACTGGCAGGATCTACACTTTAATAGATAATTACCTGTGGTAGCAGACCAAAATCTTCAGGTGGGATGGCAGACTACTTTTTATGAGAAATTTTTAATGGTGACTGCAATAGGACTGGTCATTTTATTCTGAGAGTTTTAATTTAAACACAGCTGGAAACGCTTTCCCACTGAACTTGCAGAGCCTTCCTTGCTCCTGTGCACAGGGCTTTCCTGCTTTGGTGAGAGTCCCAATGGGAACAGAGCCTGATGCTCTCCAGAGCCCCAAGTCCTGGGTATGGATGCGCTCAGTGAATTTCCCAGGTGTCAGGGCTTCACCTGGCCCTTGGATGCCCCACCACATGCTGACCCATCCCTGCAGGGTTGATAGATCCAAGCTCAGTAGGTCCAAGCACAGCCCCAAAGCTTAAGAGACTGACAGAGCTGCTGAAAGATTTAATTTTTTAATATAAAATGTAACAGGCTTTTATTTGCTACATCTGAGGGATGAAGAAAGTCAATGCAATAACTTTTAGTCTGGTTTAAATTTTGTTTATTCTTCAGACCAATACAGTGTAATCAATACTGCTTGAACTTCAATATGGGGAAACTTTATTTATAGTGAGGTTCAGTGAGAATTCCCTAGTGCTTTCAAACTGTGCCAACAGTCATTCAGGCAAGAATGAAATGAGAAAGTCATTGCCTGACTGGTAGGATGATCCCACAACACAGGGGAAACTAACAATCCCTACTAACCTGATTGATCTTTGTAAAGTTGTTTGAAACCTGGTGTCAACCCATCCAGTTAACCGGGGGACTGAATAGCTACTCTCCCAACATCAGACTTAGGACCCTTTTCTCACTGTAATGTGCCATTTCACTTTTCATCCTTAATTCCATCTATGTAATAGAGAATTTAAGCAGCAAAATGATTACAGACTAACAATTAAGCAGATGTAGGGAAAACAAGGGGTGTTGTGCCCTTTGCACCTCACTGCAACTCTCACAGCTATGATGACCATCCTGAAAAGGATTATTGTTGTCAGGCCATGAAAGCAGGGTATTTTAAGTTAATTTTTTTTTTTTTTTTGGTTTATATTACTCAAAAAATCTTCAGCAATTTTTCACTTATACCAGAGGAAATGTCAAGGTGGCCAGTGCTCAGGTGACAGCACAGGATGGGAAAGAGAAGTAGCTCCGGATAAAATGCAAGCCTTCTGACTCTCTCTGTTTTCCTAGACAGAAAAGTAATCAATATTTGATGGGTAAGTTTCAGTTTCAATTATAATTTTGATATCTAACTGGAAAAAATAACTGTCATTCAAGTAGAACAGTCAAGCCTGAAATGTGCAAATACTATGAAGACAAAAGGGGGTATAATTTTGTATTTTATTACTATTTAACTGCCTATCCTTGGGCATTAACAGCTTAAAGTTTGGTGTTTGACACTGTAAGAGGGACTCTGAAGAGAGTTTCTTTTAAAGTACTGCAGTGATGAAAAATGCATAAATCCATTTTAATAGGACATTTACTTGTAGCTTCTGGTAACATGAAAAATTCTTAACGTCAATGCTGCCTATGAAGCAATGTGCAACAGCAGGCCTACCCAGCTGGGGTATAAAACTTGTTCAGTGGGTTCCTTAAACATGGATCCCTTTGTGCTTCCTAATTCTTGGATTTAAAAGTCATCTGCAACTTCCCTGTTACTGCGTGTGTGAGACAGCACGTGTGAGAGCAGGAACAGGAAACAGCCGATTCGCGCTGCAAGGGATCGCAAATTGATATCAGAGTGGGTTTTAACAGCTTTTTAAACTGACTGCCATGTGAGAGCAGTTAGCTCTAACTCCTGGCCAGAGAATGGGTTTGAAGGAAGAGGACAGAATAGAGAAATGGTATTTACAGTTGTCATCAAAACTTTGATACACTTCAGCATGAAACTGCAGGCTGAGCAGAATACAGTCAGCCTACAGAGCAACACTCGCAGAAATCCAACAAAGCAATCAGTATCTTTGGCAACCTTGGGCTTTTCCCTTCTGTCTTTTTAATGTGCTGTCTTGAAGACCCAAAACAATGTTAGACACCTTAAACAGCATCCAACCAGCATGTCCAGCTGGGCTCACATCTGTGCCCAGCTTCCATGCTCCTCACATTCCCACAACTCCAATAGGCTAGAGCTGATGGTGAATATTTCCAGTATCTTACCTGCTCTAAGGAGTATAGTTTAAATTCCTCACATGGAACATGAAGAGCTCAGCCCTATTTTGCTGCAGCTAAAGAAACCATACATACACCTCAAGCTAAGACAGAGGTGACTGACTATTACTGTCATTCAGTAGCAATAGTTATGTGTGCAGGAAAAGTTGCTTTTGGAGTGAGTGAACAGCAGCTTGGTCCCACCACAGGTGCCCTCAGTGACCTTTGCTGCTTCAGGCCGTGTCAGTGCAACACAGACCAAGGTGGCTGTGTACAGCTGAACGTTTCTCTCCCCCAGCAGGGAGGGCAGTAGGATCTGAGGAAGTAGAATCCAACCCATATGAGAAGTTTGTAGTACTCAAAACCAAACAGAAAACTATAGCTAGTATAAAAAAATACTCAACACTTCACCTCAAAAGATCACTTTCCTCTTAGCATGGGAGCAAGATAAAAACCCAAGCCTTAAGAAACTACAAAAGATAGCTCAGCTATTGCAAACACACACCGAGAGCAGGGTTCTTATAAATGGTGTTCCATAGAGAGTGATTATAAATCTATAAGTGTTTACTGACATTTCAATATATCTACATTAAGTCTCCACTCATTAACTACACGTACCTTTAAAACCAAACTTCTACCTTGAGAATACTTCCTATGCAATAAATTGACACAAATATTATCTAAAACTGTAAAGAATTAAACACCCCAATATAGAAATATAAATATTTAGCTGATTCTAGGTAAAAATTACCTCTGACTTTTAGACACAATATATAAATGCCTAATTTATGTATTACTGCTTAAACAAAACTGGCAATACCCAATTTGAGACTGCTCAGCTACCACAAACAGGTTTCTCCATGCTTTGTCATCAAATATGTATCCCACAAACCTGCAGGTGCTGTTGACTGAGTCCTCAGGACAGTGGTGGTGGCACTGACAGGACAGCTTCTTCTGTGGAGGGGCAGGCGCTGTGCTCTCACCATCTTCTCTTCTGGTCTCCATGCTCAACTTGCCAGAACTTCGCAAGGGCATGTTCTCTAAAAAATTGGCTGTAAATATAACAGGGAGAAAAAACAAACAGTTCTAGGCTTGATTGCATGACTTGGAATGAAGATTTTAAAGTATTTCTACCCATCAAAATTTTAAGAAAGTTACTTGAGCAGTTTTCTGTAAAAGTCTTGGAAGTGGTCATCATGTTTGAGGCTTATTTGGCCTCAGTGGTATTAGATCAAAGGTTCTGATGTTCAAGTTCTGCTGCTGCCATAGACTTATGTTGTTCTTTCCCAGTTGCAGACCACAGCTTTTCTCCTATTACATTACGCAAATCCTTGGTTACACCTTTGTGCTTTCTTTATCTCTATACTTGGCACGCATCTACATCCACTGAACACCATAAAAATGAGGGGGATTTATGGTACTCCAGGCAGAGCAGAACATGGGCGTACAATTTAACAAAGATTTAACAGCAAGTGATGTTCTTTCAAGTTCAAGAACATTTTCTGTCACTGACTTGCATAAGCACTACTTGGAAAACAAGGAAAAATAGTTCATTTCTATAAAAAATGAATCTATAAACAATATAAAAGTCAAGAATGTGTTTTAGAGTGAACAATGCTGAATTATACGGCGGTGATTGCTTCTAAAAATATCAGCATACTAAATCTCCATGGAGCTGGTGGGGTACAGCTAGATATGTTGGTGATGGGCTAAGGAGCTGTCTAAGCAACAACTACCCCCAGCTCTATTCATAAATATTAGCTTTCAGTGCCTGTGAATATTTTAAGCCTCAAAGACAAAAATGAGATCAGCATTACAAGCTTCAATTGTCAGTTTCCCACTTTCCTTTTGCTTCCCTGTAAGAAATCTGACTAAAGGGTCATTTACAAACAGCTGTCTCCAACAGAGTAGTTGAAAAGATGGCTTGAAATTCTTGATTTACTGTTAATTCTTTAGAAACAATTGGCATTATTATTTTGATTGGCTCCTGAACTGCTGCTTTGACTCTAATTAAAATCTTCCCCAAACCTCCAACATAAGGACTGATATATTGTGGAACAGACAGAAAACAGTATCTTTTCCAGCTCCCTACAGAGAAATGGAATGGGCAGAGGTGATGGGAAGAAGTAGCCACGCTTCAAGGCTTGGATGGCAAGCAACAACCAAGGTAAGAAAAAGCTCAAAGGTCCTTAAGCACTGAAAGGTTGGAGGAAGAGTAAGGATGTTCAACCAGCCCAGACCCTTAGGAGAAATAAGGAAGTCCAGCCTGAGTTTCTGAGTGCTATGGATCAGCCAGTGCCCCAAGCACTCGTGTGCATATTGTGCCTCCCAGCTGCACTCCCCTCCTCCTGTGCCAGCTCTGGTAGGAAAGCCCTGCAAATGGGCAGGCATTGGCAACAGCTGGTCCATTGGTTTTAGTTTTCTATAGTGTAATGAGATATGCAAGCTTGCCCCTTGCAAACCAGAGAAAATTCTGAAACTCATTAGCTCAAAAAATCAGGGCTTTACACATGAGAACAACTCATCTTCATTAAGGAGGAGGCCTTTAAGCCCTTCTACTTCTTGCATATTCCTTGCATAAAGGGAATACTAATAATTGTAAGGTGATACACCTGAAATGCAATCGTTCATCATATCAGGCTATAATACCTATGGAATACAAAACTCATATGGCTTCATCTTTGCTCAGTACCTACACATACCACTGAAACTGACTGGAATTTTGCTTAGCTTACCTTTTCTGAAAGTCAAAATAAAAACCTAGTTACAAAAGACATACAAAATATGACTTTGTAACCCTTGTACCAAGCACCAATGACACAACTGGATGTCAAAGTCCCATGCTGTTTTACTAACACTTGGCAAAATGAAAACTAAAAGAACTAATTGTCAAGATGCACTATGTACACAGATACATATCTGTATCTGTGTACTCAAAGCTCTACCTTAAGATGCCATAGGTGCTTAAATTAAGACAAAAATGCGCTATTTTTTGTTTCTCAAAATATAATTATGATAATTTAAAATATAGGCTGTGTATCACAGATTAGTATCAATAGATGCTTGCTCACTGGATCACAAGATTACAAATTAAGCAAATTGTCTTCCAATCTGCAATTTTTGTCTGTCTAATTTGTTACCATTGAATGAGGAACATTCAACTATTAATACTCTTGATGAGGATTTTCAGACTTCTAGCTCATGAGGCAACTGAGTTTGCCTCTGAGTAATAATTTGCTCTGTGTACCACTTCCATAGTTCTTTCTACAAGCTATATACAGTTTCAGCAGGGATCTTTCCTCAGCAAGGAGTGACAAAACAAAAGCATTTTACAACTAGCATTAAAAAAAAGGAAAGCTGTAATTACACCTTTGAAAGTGTCTGAAGACTTTAAATTCAGGCACCTAAATACCTTGCTTAAAATACATAGAACTGTAGGTCATTCCTTTTTTTCAATAAATGTGTAAGGCAGTTGTACTCCAATGCAATCTGTGCACATCATTCATCAGGGATGTGATCATGATCAGCTTCTGCAGAACTTGCCATAATGAAGAGCTTACAACCCTAGACGTGGTTGTAGTCTTAGTTAAAATAAGACAGGTGAGAGATGCTGAATTAGCAATTGAAATCTGAAGTACTGTTAAAGCATCACAGGTGTATATTTAGAGATGTATCTCGGCTTCTAGAAAACTTAGGATGAAATAGGCTTGCATTCAAAGTTACACTTTCCAAGAGTTTGAAGTAGGGATGTAGCCTTGGATTTTGCTTTCAGCTCATTCCAAGGGTCAAAATTAGTGGAAAATCATTGCAGTTTACTGTTGAATACATCAATTCAAATACAGTTTTAAAAGGTAGAAACAAGATACTCTCAATCAGGCCCATTCCTATCTTCTAAAAAGAAAAACTCTTCTCATTCCATTCTCTCATTCTTTTAACATCTTAAATTCCCAGCTGCTATCTAAAAAGATGGGCAGATTTTTTGCCTCTGAAATTTGACTACATCACACCTAGCAGATGACAGTGGAACATGTAGTAACTCTTCTTCCACTCACAGTTGAGTTACCACAAGGTCTTTTGACTTCTATGTCTAACTTCGGAACAGAAAGTTTTTCAGCAGTACCTTTCCTGAAATGTAACACATAGGGAAAAACTCACAAGAGCTTTCCAGCATTTGGCAACAAGTTTTTCTCAATTTCAGGTGGGAAATGCAGTTTGAGATGGTGAACAGCCTATTCCTCTTGCACTTGCTGCTGTGCTGTAACAACCATGTGTTGGTCATGTGGCCCGGGCTCTGTCTAGGGATTAGAAGACCTTGGGGTTTTGAAAGCTCTCACACGAGTGCCCTGAAAGCAAGGGATTTCAGGCTACTTAAATTTGGCTGCTTCTCTGCTGTAACCCATTCTGCTGCAGGCTTCTTATGGCCAGCTTCCAGTCCCTGATGAACCAAACACAACTTGGGATAACTGCAGAAAAACAGTGGTATCAGAAATTGGTTATTGTAGTCTGCTGAGAAACATGCTGACTGCATCAAGGAATGAATGAAAACAGCTCAGGACCCTGAAAGCCAACATCAGGCTGGTATACCTTCATCAAATTTAGTTTATTTTCTCAAATTGTCCGTATTTTCCCACTAAAATTCACCAGCATTTACAAAACACTTTCCACCACAAAGACAGGAAGGCCACCAACAGGGCTTTTGGGGCTACTTGAATTACTGCTTCTGATAAATATTTTCTTCTATTGAGCTGAAATAATTTAAAATTATGATGTGATGGCCTCTGTTATGAATGTGTACCTGAGAAAGGTGAGTGGGTGCTCAGAAGCATGCTGCTGTTTTTCCAAGTATCTTATGTGTGTGGCTCTACATGCTTGGTTTCACCTGAGCTCCTTTATCATATCCTAAGGCAGTCTTTACATAAAGGCACATCTACAAAGACCCTGAAGCCAGGAGAAGGAGAACGAGGAACATATAAAGTGCTGTAAAATGAAAGAATTATCCTGGATGACCATGGGAGTGACTAATGTCTAGCCTAAACTCCCACTAACCTTCATGCCAAGAAATAAACTTTCTTAGATATATTCTTCCATTTTCTTCCTCTCACTCCTAGATTCCATGTTAGCCTATGAGCACTAAGCCTTTGCATCTAAATACAATCCTCTCTCTTCTCATGTTGCAAATCCATTTGCTTATTTTCAGTTTGTTTTACTATTATTTTTTAAACTACAGAGAAGTGATCACAGATCCACACTCCATAATCACAGTGAAGTAACCATTAGGACGAGATATATCTCAGTTTTAAGTAGTGCTGTTTAGCTGCATACAGTGGTACCTCGCACACAAAAGGAAAGTCACCTATTTAAGATCTGCGTTGACTCACATAGGTGTAAAAAAAGTTTGATCTAGACAGCCCATAACGTGCATCTAGTCCTGAAGCTCTCTGCCGTGGCTGCCAGTAAGTACCCTGCCAAGTGTAGCCATCATTATGCGATTTGGACAGGAATTTCTCCACTAGAATCTGGATAAAACCCAATAGCTCATTTTGCACCGGCCCACAGCCATGAGACGGTAATGACTTTTGGGCACTGCTCTGATTCAACAAGTCCGGTAATGCAGGAGGCGAAAAGCTCTGTATTCTGTTACTCTGTATTCTGTAGTCCAAATCTTAAGCCATCCTGCTCCCAGAGGGCGAATAATTAGCAATAGTTGTCTCAACAGCCATGTGATTTACATGCTGTCTATGCAGTGAAAAAGAAGATCCATTTCATGACCTTGCATGGGTTTGTCAGGACTAAACATTAGACTTGCTCCTTCCTGAAACAGATGCTAAGGGCCACAAACACATCTGTTCAGAAAAAAAAATAAGAGTGCTGCATTCACTCTTCTTTCTACATCGGGTATTTGAAGCCTCAAACTAATGCAGTACTATCCATTTGCATTTTCCCAGGCCAATAACAACTATATTTGGCTAGCCACAGCACCCACTGATGGGGAGTGATGTTTACTGCTTCAGAGAAGGAACGCTCAGGAAGCCGTGCACATCAGTCCAAGGCAGCCCTTTCAACTGCTGCTTTGGACTGGAAATGAAGTACATTCGCACAAAAGCATCTGAACAATGATTATGAAAACCCCACCCAAACCTCAAAACCTAATTTGGACGAGAAAGTTGCAAGAAAATCAGTCACCTTGATAAAGCTGCTGGATGCAAATTTTAAGCCACAAAGTTACCTCATCTATATCCTGCGCCAGCCTATACATTTCCTGAAATAATACTCTTATTTAAATGTGAAACTATCACACAACACCCTGCTAGACTTTCCTCTGCTATATCATAAACTACAGCCTGATGACTTCCAACCAGGCCAGGGTTATACCATCGACATGATTGTTTTAAGAGAAAGGGAAATAACTAACTGTTAACTCACTGTACTTTACAGTCATCAGATAAAAGAATTTCCATGGGATATTTTTTGGCAAACAGTCAGCAATGAAAACACAGCACAGTTAAAGAAGTTGAAATAAATTACACCTCTTAACTCAGCCTGATCTACTGTGTAAAATAGTCAAGAGGTTCCAGTAACACACTTTTTATTGGTGACAGTCATATAACAGAGAACGAAAACCGGATTGTGACAGTTTCCCTTTGCTGGATATTACAGGTTACCATAAAACTCAAGGAAGGGTCAGATGCTGGGACCTGCACACCTTTGATCTGAAACCACAGTAAATAAAATCTGGCATAAAACCACCAGAAAAAATGAAAACAGCATGTTTTTCTTTTCAGTGCATCGCCATAGTGAACTAGGGATCCCAAAATGAGGTTGGTATCAAATGGTGTTTGAAAATAGCTGTACCCTGACATATACCCACTGTAATAAATTGGCATACTAAAAAAAATATAGTGCTGTTGGGCTTATCATGTATGATTTGCTTCCTTTCCTACCGATGCTGGATTTCTTGTACACCAAAAATATGTAGAACCTGCACATTTCTCCTTCTCATCTGTTTATTTCAAAAGTTGGGGTGGTTTTGCTTCTC